>CAXKVY010008101.1:0-33615 GCA_964058915.1 Tetropium fuscum
TGAGACACCCTGCATATATATAATATATATATATATATATATATATATATATATATATATATATATATATATATATATATATATATATATATATATATATATATATATATATATATATATATATATATATATATATATATATATATATCTATATATATATATATATATATATAATATATATATATATATATATATATATATATATATATATATATATATATATATATATATATATATATATATATATATTATATATTATATATTATATATATATATATATATATATATATATATATATAAAAAATGAAATAAATCGTATACTGCTCTGAAGATCCTCAAGAAAGGTGAAAGAACTTGTACAACTTCTAAGTGGTTCGTTTTCGTGTGTATAGTGGTTCATTTCCGTATGTGTGTCCAGATATAGCACTGGTAAGTGTGTTTTCCTCCTTATTCGTCTATCTGCTTATTTCTATGTAATGAAATGCTACAAACCCAAGATTACTTTTCACAAAACAAATACGAATAGCAAAGAATTTCAAAGCTAATATATATATATATATATATATATATATATATATATATATATATATATATATATATATATATATATATATATATATATATATAATGCATTGTTTTTTTGTTTTTATGTATACGTTTATATGTATAAGTATTGATTACCTAGATAATAATATTATTATTAATAATAAATTATGCTCCAGATATTTGGAACAAGTGTCCCAAATATCTGGATTAATTTGATTTAAGGCTTCTGGTAAAATCTTCAGAAAATTTACCTGGAAACCAACTCCTCCATTATGTAGATCATAATATTGTTATGCAAATACCCCAAACCCCTACTTGGACCATATTGCGGGAGAAGCCATTCGTCTATGGCATAAATTAGGCATAAGTTTAACATAACTTTTAGCAATACATTTATTAAGTATCTATCTCAATTTACACTTATTTACATTATCTACATATCTAACTAACATAGTTTTTTATTTTATAATGGGATTAGGAAAATATGTATTACATCTGAATAGAGGCAAATTAATATTACCTTTGCAAATGCTTTGTAAAATCTCTTTCCTGATATTGTTGAAATAACGAAAATTAATTAAAATATCCACTTCAATCATGAAAAAGTATTAAAAGATAAGCAATATACAATATAAAGAAACTGACATTTTATGGTATATATTAATTTATTAAATGCAGCTTTTAACTGAACTTTTAAAGCTCGAGCTAACAACTATACTTATTTACAGGTTAGCTTTAAAGGATTTGGAATATCATCTGACAAACTTTCAGCGACAGCCAAATTCATGTACGATGGAACTCAGTACCAGCTAACACACGGTAGTGTTATAATTGCAGCAATAACTTCCTGTACCAATACTAGCAACCCGAGTGTTATGTTAGGAGCTGGTCTGCTGGCTAAGAATGCTGTAGCTGCAGGTCTTACTGTACGCCCTTATATCAAGACCAGTCTATCACCGGGTTCAGGAGTCGTAACTTATTATTTAACCGAGTCTGGAGTGATACCAGCTTTAGAAAAGCTCGGTTTTAATATTGTGGGATATGGCTGTATGACTTGTATTGGTAATAGTGGTGGTTTAGACGAAAATATTGTAAATGCTATTGAACAAAATGAATTGGTTTGTTGTGGGGTCTTGTCAGGAAACCGTAACTTTGAGGGTCGCATTCATCCTAATACCAGAGCTAATTATTTGGCTAGCCCCTTATTGGTTATAGCATATGCTATCGCGGGTAGGGTTGATATTGATTTTGAAACTGAACCATTGGGAAAGAAAGCAGACGGCAGTTTTGTCTACTTGAGGGATATTTGGCCAACACGTAACGAAATTCATGAGGTAGAACAGAAACATGTTATTCCAGCGATGTTTAAGGAAGTTTATGCCAAAATTGAAACAGGTTAGTAATCAACATTCTTATAATGAATCCATCATGGGAACAAATTTTACAACTTGTTTTTAGTTGTGCAATTTTCTGTCGCTAAAAAAATATTTATATAGGAATATAGTATAGGAAAATAAATAAACCTAAATTTAAAAAAGCAAGTTAGGCCTGGAACGGTTAGAAAAGAAGCAAAGGTTAGGGCCTGGAGTTAACACTATCTTGCATAAAAAATCTGCTCTATCCTTTGGTACCACAATTGGCTACGTGTCTTACTCCAAAGCCAATGAAAAATGTATGTTTAGAGTAAGAAATGTTCATGTGAAAAATATAGCCATTTGTTGTACCAATGAATGGCAGTACACGCCGCATTTGATTAATATGTTTCATACATTTTATAATTTTAAAATATTTTTATTTGTACATTGTACACTGTAAAACAACTCTTTATATCTTTAAAGTTGGCGGTTACGTCACTAAATTATTCTTAATCTACAACATACAGTGCAATACTGATTTGATTCGTGTGGTTTATATCTATGACGTAACCGCCAACTTTAAAGATATAAATAGTAGTTTATTTTGGGTGCAATAATTAGCTGTGGGAGTATCTTTACTTTTTGCATATAGGTACAGTACGATTTTTTTTTTATTTGTCAAAGACTTCTTTATGATCTAAGGAGTGTATTATTACTTTTCAAGCAAAATCTTCTTTGTAAATACTGAAAACTTGTATAGTATCCGCCAGAAATAATTCATATTCGTATGAAAAGATACCGCCAGTACTAATTCCAAATAGTAGCCAGGGTCGGAATCCCTTTTTTTTCGCATTTCACAAAAATAAATTTTTACATAATTTTAAAAATACGTCATTCATTTTTCTTACGAGTTAATAATAATATAATATTATAAATAATGAAATAATAACAATTAATAAAACGGGAGCTTATTTTAAAACAATAAACATTATATATGTATATACAAAATTTAATAATTTATATAGATAGTGCCCTCAATTGAAGCTTTCATCTGAAGAAAGATCTGTATCATAATCCGATTCCTCTGCCAGATTGATAATAAATCTTTCACCACCATTGATCAGAATTTGTACTAGTTTTCTATATTCTTCTTCATATTCACTTACTTTTATAATTGCCTTCGACCAGTGTTCTTTTGAAATATTTAAAAATTCTTCTTTAGTAAGTTCCACGACTTTTTTATCGAATTTTGGAAAGAAATTTTTTCTACGAACTCTCATTTTTAATTGTGACCACGGTGGTATGGCCTTTTTTTTTATATACTGTCAATCATCGATATTGTATTTGATACTTAATACCATTGATACTTAATACCATTGTTTGGTATTAAGTACCTCCAACAACTTCTTGGTATATGACTTCGAAATATAGGTAATTTTTAAGACAAAATTCTTGAATTACCTGTTTTTTAGAGGTTATATTGGGTATGATGGGATCTTGCCTTGAATGGTAGGCTGCATTATCTAATACAATGACACTTTCAAGATTTATGTTTGGAATTAAACTTTTTTCAAACGACTCCTCAAAAATATTTGTGTCCATATTTTTGTGGTAATCCACATTATATTCTTCCAGCTTTTTACCACACAATTTAAGGCCATTTTGAACCCAACCATCCGTAGATCCACAATGCATAATGACCATACGGGATCATCTGCTTGGAGGTACATCTTTTAGCTGACATCTGCTAGACTCATCCAACATTTTTTGCAGTGTCGTGGGTGTCATATACCAGGTTTCGTCCAAATAATAAATCTGTTTTCCTTTATCTGTAAATTCTTTTATTTTCCCTAAATATTCTATTTGCCAATTTACAATTCTTTGACTTTCCATTATGGCAGCACGCTTATTAACAATTTTAAATTTGAAGCTCTGTAAGTTTCTTTAAAATTATTTCTATGGTGGGAACTTCATTGTTTTTATATATTTCTAAATTAAATTTCTTAGGTTCTTCTTAAAGGCCAAATCTCTGGATATTCCTGCATCAGATCTCTTTTTTTCTTGTTTTGTTTCCTTTCTTTACAAGCTGACATAAAGTACTGTAAGGAACCTTTGTTATCTTTGATATTTTTCTCTGCACTGTAGATTTGCTATCTCACATGTGCACAGGATCTTGTTTTAAGTTATTATACACATTTAGACAAATTTGTTTTGCTTGGTAGTCCAAAAATAAATGTTTCCTTCTTCTAAATCCTCGCCTAAATCTGAATCGTCGGATTTAACCTGGTGTTCTACCAAATTCATAGCAGGTTCTTCTCTATGGTAATTCTTCTCTAATGGCCTCGAAGCAGGAGAATTATTCTCCCACGTTCGAAACATTGTTTACTATTACAAGACTCTGGTTAACAGTGAAACTCTGGGCAATACGAAGCACAAAATAGTTAATTTAGCGTGTTGTTGCTACTATATTTACACTTCTCAGAAAAGCCAAGCCCGACCCTGCCTCAGTTTTTACTTAGGACGAGGCAATAATCCGATGCTTTTTATACGAACTTTTATGACTTTTTCTATATACAACGTTTTATATGAATATGAATTATTTCTGATGGGTACGATAATATTGGGTAATAATGTTCAGGGACACGCTGTGATTAATGATTAGATGTGTATTTTATATATAAGTATTATGTTATATATATATATTTTCACTATTAATGAAGATAAAAAATATTTTGATATTTATGGGTTCCTGAAGTCATAAATAAGCTCATTATTGACCACAAATAAGTCTATAGACTATAGAGGTTAAGTGTCACTCACATTATACTTAAACATTTTTTATACAATTTATCAGCATCTCAATTAGATTAGTTTTTATGAAATTATTTTTTTGATTTGCTTTACGCATAGTAAAGTATAGTAGTAGGTACATATGAAACCGAGATAATTTCTTACTTTTTATTTTACGTTTTAGTTTTTCCATTTTTAAGTTTGCAGATGAAAGCATACAATTAAAGTTTGAGCCCCAAATTTGGTTACATAGCTCATAAAGGCTATTATAATTCCCCACCTGACAGTAATTTTGCATTATTAACATTATGGATCACAATTTAATTAAATATACCTGAACATTTAGTAACAAGATTATTCCTCCATATAGGATCGAGCAGTTGGCAAAGCCTTAATGCACCGGCTGGTAAACTTTATCCATGGTCTACTTCATCTACATACATCAAAAAACCACCATTCTTTGATGGAATCGCCAGAAGTTTGCCTAAACCAAAACCGTTAACGAATGCCAAAGTTCTACTTCTATTAGGAGATTCAGTTACCACAGATCACATAAGTCCTGCCGGATCTATTGGACGGACAAGTCCTGCAGCAAGGTTTTTGGCACAAAATGGTCTGACACCTAGGGAGTTTAATTCGTATGGATCTAGAAGAGGAAACGATGCTATTATGGCTAGGGGCACTTTTGCTAATATTCGATTAGTTAACAAATTTTTGGGAAAACCAGGTCCTAGGACTACTTATATACCTACCAATGAAGAGGTAAACATTTTGTATAATATAATACAATAATCAGCAAAATAACATTTCCTCATTTGTCTAGATGGACATATTTGACTGTGCCGAACGATATGCAAAATCTAATACTCCTCTCATAGTTATTGCTGGTAAAGATTATGGATCTGGATCAAGTCGTGATTGGGCAGCAAAGGGACCCTATCTACTGGTAAGTGTCAGTAAAATATATTTTTACATTTTTATATACGTGCCCAGGCATATAATAAGCACATAAAAAAATGTCTAGTTTTTTTCCTCGCATACTTATAAATCAATTTTAATTGGATTTTAAAAGAGTTACATACCGTTAAGCAGTGAATTAATCTTAATTTCAGTGCAATGTTTTCTCTTTGATGTAATAGTCAAACAAAAGTTAAAAAGAGCGCTAATTTAATTGAAATTCTTAACATAAAGTGCTTCAAATTTTATAGAGGGGCTCTAGTAAACTTCAAAATTGTATTGTAACAAGATTATTAAGATAAACGGTGTTCTTGGTGCGTCGGCATTTAGCACGTGTTCAAATGGTAAGTGCTGTGAATATGATTGAGGCTGGTCTTCCGCAAGCTGATGTTACATGTCATTTTGACTTCTCTCATAGCGTGATTTCGTGATTGTTGCATCGATATGAATAATTCGGTGATATCACTGAAAGACATGGAGATCGTCAACATGCACCTACACCTCGACAGGATCGATATACTATAATACCCAGAACATTATAACCAAACTGAGGAATATAATATGTGTATAACCAAACTGAGGAATAGACTACATGATGCTGACCTGCACGCCAGATGTCCATTGAGGGTTCCCATGTTACGTCGTGGAATTCATGGACTAAGATTAAGATGGGCACAACAACATGTGCATTGTAGCTTACAAGAAAGGAGTTCTGTGTTATTCACAGATGGATGTAGAATTTGTCTCTACCCTGATTTAAGAAGAGTGAGAGTCTGGAGAGAACTTGGTGGAGACTCAGACATGTACAGGGGGTTCGTCCATTGGTGGTTTACAAGTTATGATGTGGGCTGGAATAATTTTTCACCATCGTCAACTGTTTCCGTTTTTGTTGAAGGCACTTTGAATCAGTATCAATATATTGACCGAATCTTCAAACCTATTGTCCTTCAAATATTGTCAAACAAATTGAGACAAAACAGTGTCCAATAAATAAATATACATTTCATATTCGTTCATTATACAATCATAGGTCTGTTTTTTATTCACTTAAAATAGTTCTCCAATCGGCAATCTCCATTCCATTATTTTTAACGCTTTAAAACCGCTGCTCCGGTCAGCCGGCAGCGTGTATTTGCTTCAATACTAAGGAATACTTACATGAATTAATCTACTATCTACAAACCAAACTTTTACATAGGCCTGAAGTGCCTGCGTAATGCGTAGCTTGTTTCATACGACAAATTCTTAGGTTGGCGGCAGTGAGAGGTGCAATAAAATGTTCTGTTGGTACTGTCTACTTGTTTGTGGAAAACAAAAAAACGTCGAGGTATATCCTAACCGTCTAGGTATATCCTAACCGTCGAGGTAACGTGAAATGTCTAAAAATGTTTTGGAAAAAAGTATAATTTTATAAATAAATACAACCAACAATAGAATAATGATGAAACATTTAATGAGTATCGTTATTTGTCTTTCAAGTAAGAATAGTATAAATAATATTCAGGAAATAAAGTTTAAGATGTAGTAATTTTGGGGGCGCTTTAAAACACAATGACCTTGAAGTTCCTGAAAAATTTTTGGCCAACACCTCTCGCAGCTACTACCTCGTGTGCACAGCTTTTTACTGCCCGTCTCATGCTCTAAAACCACGAGCCGTCACTGATTTACACACAAATGTATATTATGCGGTGAGATGTATATTATGCTGTTTTAGGAATTAGCTGTAGTTTATGAAATTTAAAAATACACATCTTTTTTTTATTTTATTGTTGCCCATTTTGTTCTCATTATTTACACACAAATGTATATTATGCGGTGAGATACAATCTGTACCCAGACTCTAAGCCTACTTGATTGTGTACATGTTATGGGTGATTTAATGCTACTACGTATATAATTTCAAATAAACAAATATAATACTTACAAAGAAATAATAAACTTGAAACAATTTAACAAAGTGGTACCACTATTATTGACTAAATATGAAACACGATTTTCTTTAACTTCCCTTTATCTAATGTTTAACTTCTGATTCAGAATGTTATCTTCATCAGATAAACTTATACATTTTTCAAAATTGGTCACAATATTCGGGTGAATGGTGGCGTTCTTCGTAAAATATCAATTCTCAAATAATGAGGTAGGTATTCTGGTAGTCATATTGATATTTTAGACAGTCTGCTTTTGGACTAATGTGAAATTGGTATTAATGCATCAGGGCAATCAACTTTAAATCAAATACATTATTATTCGAAGTGTGATGTAATATTCTAGATTAATTCTATTTAAGAGCGGTTTTACAAGGTTATTATATATACTGAATTACTATTAGAATAAAGCCTAAAACTGTGTTACAATCACAATAAAGGAAAAATAAAATAAACAAAGATACAAACTAAGTATATTCTTATAATGCTGTGGACAGGCAGATAAACTCGGAATATATGAGAATTATATGAGGAATATACGGAATTATATGAGCATTCCATTGGTTAGTAATTTCAAATGAGGTTAGGTCACACACAAATTGAAATGATGCTTCTTGTGATAAATATTATTTATGACTGAATGAAAATTTACTTTATAGTAATTGAATGTAAACATATTAAGTAAGACTTAAGCGTGCTGCTTCAGTATATATGCTTCGTACATATATTAAAGCGTGCTTGAGGTTTTAATCTTCTTTATCTGTCCATTTCAGGGTTAAGTTGAGTTTGGTCAAGCTATAGAGTATTGCCGCGTCTACTTTCATCTACTATGTTCTAACCAATAAATTTGCTATTCTTGTTCCGATTTGCCTCTATGGCATGGTGCTTAATGGACCCTTCACCACTGAATGAGATGCCTTATAACGACCCTAACTCTTAATAAATAGTGTTACCTTAATTATTGACCTCTCATCTAGGAATCGTTTACTTATGGTTTTTTTAATTATGCCTGTCGGTTGAGCTCAGATTTTTACGGGGCTTGTGGGCACGAATCGGATGGTAAATTAGAGGCTCTCGTAGCACTTAAAATAAGCTTAGAATGTATCACCGTTTAGATAGAGGAGTCACAGTTGGACAGTTACTGAATTTATCTCTACTTTTAATTTATATTTTATTAATCACAAAATATCTTTGGATGTCAACAATACTGAAAAGGTACGGCAGACCGCAGAAATAGAAAACAATAATTGTCAGTTGTAACCTCTGTTAATCAGACTTTCACTCAATGAAATACGGATTTTATATAAACAAATATATTACAAGTAAAATATAAACATCTGGAGTATAGGTTTACAGTGAGATTAAAGCTAAATATATATAAGCAAAAACTATTACCTCTACGTCAAGCTGGGAAAATTCGCCATTTGCAAATAAGTGATTTAATAAACCTTGGTAATGTAGAGGTAACTATAAGACCTGGCAATTCCTGTAATTTAAGACACAATTTATTATACCTAGTCCAGGTAGAGTTGTGGAGATCCCCTCGTAGATTATGGACGTGGCCTAGGATCCTAGGTAGAAGCTATCTCAGAAGAACCAGCAGAACTGGGATTTATCACAAACGCACAGCAGGTGAAGTGGACGAGAGATCTTCAAGTCTAGCTTTCAGGAACTAAGGCAATGGTCTGCACAGCCTGGTCACAGTAGGAAGTTTCAGTAACACTACACAAAAAAACCGAATAACTGTTCTAGTTAGAAAACCGGCATGAAAATGCGGGAAAGAGCTAAAGAGGACGCCCCGTGGCCGTGCATGGCTATTTATCAACTCTGCCCTACCCAAAGCTAGTGGCGTGCCCCACGTTGGTTACAACCGCAGCGGTCTATTATTTGAAATATTTAAATTTACTGGCGGTATTTTATTTACGTTACGCTCATCGCTGCCAGCTATTATTTTAAATATATGCAGCGGATCTCTGATCCGCACTCCGAACAATTTCTAGAAATATATTCTAGTTGTTGTAACGGAATGTTTTTACGTTAACCTAATAAATAATAGTATAATATTCAACGATCAATTATGACAGCCATTATAAACCGAAGGCGAGAGACGTAAATCGGCCCAGTTAATAATGTTAGTGGTTAACAACCATTGTACGTTTTTTATCTTGAAAGAGTGGTTTTGTAGTTCTAAATGCCTACTTGGGAGAAATGTCAGAAAAAATTATTCTATTTTAAAATATCAATGCCATCAGTTGGCACGTTTCGGCGGTCTTATAGCTTGCGTTTAGTTCTCAATACAAATATTCAGAATGTTGTTGTACGTTGGCATATGTAAATATGTAAATCAAATGTTAAAAAGTGGTATATAATGAAAAACAGTTCAACATTATTCAATACTGCAATGGCTCCATTATACAACACTTTTCAAACATGGTCGTGGACAAATAATTTTATAAATGTAAACACAAAATATATTTCTATTTTGTTTTATTTTTAGGGAATTACCGCCGTGATTGCTGAATCATTTGAAAGAATCCACCGATCAAATTTAGTAGGAATGGGAATGGTTCCTCTTCAATTCCAGCCAGGTCAGAATGCCGACAGTCTTGGTCTAACCGGAAAAGAAAACTACACAATTGATCTACCAGCCGATGTAAAACCAGGTCAAAACATAACAGTTAAAACTGATAGTGGCAAGAGTTTTCAGGTTATTTTGCGATTTGACACAGAAGTTGATCTTTTATTCTATAGACATGGAGGAATCCTTAATTACATGATTAGAAAGATATTGGGCTAAGCAGAAATTATCAATTACTTTCTATCATTTTTCTAAATATTATAGCATATTAGAAAAAAAAGAGATTATTTCGAATTTTCATGAAGGGTCGTTTTTTAAACTTATGTGAACGCTAAAGGTAAATATATGCTTATGTATAAGAGTATACCGGGTATGAGAATAATTGGAAGCAGCATAATATATTAGGTGAAACAACTCTTGAAATGAGGTCATAATATAACTGGTTTTAAATTTTGTTACAGTTCATTGTTACAATTATTTTCAATGAAGATGAAAATAAGATAAATAAATGTAAGGCAGATATATTTTTAAATAAAATATAACTATGCTTTTTCTGGAAATATATTTTTTTTTAGATATTGTGATATTTATTCCCTTTTGACTTTTTTTATACCTTTATCCAGAAATGACGTTTTAAATTATTTATTGATGTGTACTTATACGTTCTAAAAAGGCTCTATTACTTAGTTTTTAATGCATATTATGTTGTATTTCATATTCACAAAATGGTGTTAGCAATAAAAAATATTGTAAAAACAATACTGTATATTTCACTCATAAAAACCTTACAACAAATGGAACAGTGTATATAAATAATGGAAAAACAATAATTTTAAAAATACAATATGTTGGTTTTTAAAATATTATTTAAAAACATTTTTAAGCGTGATAAGTAGAGGCAGACACATTTCCGCCCTTTCCTGTCCAGTTAGTATGTACAAATGTACCCTCCTTCCCAAGTAATTCATAGGTGTGAGCACCGAAGTAATCACGTTGCGCTTGGAGTAGATTGGCTGGTAGCCGTTCAGAGCGATATCCGTCATAAAATGCCAAAGCTGTTCCCAATGCTGGTGTTGGCACACCTGAAAATATAAAACAATTTTAAATCATAAATTATTTGGAAGTTTGACTTACAGCTAAAAATTTCAACCAGAAAAGTTCAGCCGGTACAGCTGTGATCGATAACCAATGAAAACGCAGAGAGTGACCAAGCTACACCGTTGCTCTGACTCGCATTCAGTACTACCCGCAGCGTATCTCTCTGTATCTCTAAAGAATTTATATTACATCATTTATGAAGCTTAACAAATCTTTATATAATAAGGAGGCAATTTTGAAATAGGATGTACCAACATCAAAAGATGCCAACAATAAATTCATATTCAAAATAAAATCATGTTCAAAATATAGTTATTCCTTATTAATAGTTCCTTTTATTTAATGAGGCCCTTTCATAACTTTTGTAATGAGGTTCTCTCAGAACTTTTCTTCTTAAAACCCTTGGTAGCCATTTAATTGTCATGTGAAGCATTTATTAATAACTTTCTAAGAGCGCCAGAATAGCATAATAAGCTGGTAACCTTGGACTAAATTACTATAGTGTAGCCACTATTACCATTAGTTATTAATTGAAGTCATGGAACTCCACTTCCCTAACAATGACGTGTCCTGCACTTAAAAGTATGCCATGAGATTATGCATTGGTTCCACAAGATCTGTATCAGCGATTTTCTGACCATGAACTCATATGATTCATAATGTTAGGTTCATATATTTTTGTGATGGGCATTTACCGGTGAATATAAAAAACAACATTTTTTATGGGTTAATTAACCTGACATTTTTACCAGTGGTGAAAATGTTTTTTTTTTGCAAAATTGAACTGTCAGGTCGAAGAGAAGATTTTGATATGAAACACTTAAACCTTTCCACTTATCTTAATTTTTATTACAAATTTATTACAAATCCTATTATTATATATGTGAAGTACTTTTGCAATTTGGTATAATATGTAAATAAAATAAAAAGTATTAATTTATTGTTTTTGGCCTTTTATGAAATAAAATTAGAAGGGCTTAACAAAAATGAAAAACAATATTTGAATAATCAGTCTTAAAATTTAATTTACATTAGGTATTTTATTTTCCAAATACTCTTTTATCTCTTTTTTTTTTAATTTACTACCAACTAAAGTACCATTTTTGTAGTAGGCAGAAACTTCCAATGATTAGACATTTTTTGTCTGATGTCTGCTGGGCATTTTGTGCAATACAGTTTTAGCTAGATATGGCTATCTAGCTAAAACTAGATAGCCATATCTAGCTAAAACTAGATAGCCAATGGTAAATAATTGCGGTTTACGGTGTCAGAAATAGTAATTCTTATAGCCGTGAGTTCTTTGAATGAATCTTTTCTTGTCATTTAAATATAGCAAATATTACCACAAATGTGTTTAAAACAAACAATAAAGTAGTACTAGTTAGTAGTAGTAGAATATTAAAACAAACATTAAAGTAGTCGTACAGTTCTTACCTTGATTCAGTAATAAACTCGCATCAAGATAAGATGGCGATGACGATAATAAATAAATAATCTGTTTTACGGTAAATCGCCCAAAATACTCGTCAAGTATCTTATTGGCTTCTGACACCTGCCATAGCTGTGATTGAGGACGGAGACTATAATACCGTTAATGTATCAAAATAAATAAGAAGCAACTTTTATACTTGTCTAATGTTTCATGACCGATTTCGGCTTCTTAGTTTGACGCGTGTATATCACTGTTTATTTAGAAAAACAGTGATATTACGCAAGGTTTTTTTGTAAAATAAACATATCCACACTAACCTCACTTTCCATTTTTTACCGGTAAATTATTATTTTTTTAGCACTGGTAAATTATAGTAAAAAGATAATTAACTATCTGGTTAGTTTACTCTGCCCTATATATTTTTATTAAAACTTACCTAAATTCACTGATGTTGCAACAACATTCCTCCATCCTGATTGTGCCTTAGTGATGGCATTCAAAAAGAAAGGAGCCAGTAGAAGAGAATTCAAGTTGGGATCTTTATCAAAAGCTGCTTTAATTTGACCCAAGAACACTGACCTAATTATACATCCACCCCTCCACATTAAGGCAATAGAACCATAGTCCAAGTCCCAGTTATGTACTTTGCCTGCTTCACGTAGCAACATAAATCCTTGTGCGTAAGATACAATTTTAGCAGCATATAGAGCCTGCTTGAGATCTTCCAGGAACTGTTTTTTATCTCCTGAAAACTTCGCTGTAGGGCCTGGAAGCTTTTTGCTAGCAATTTCCCTTTCACTCTTAAGGGCAGATAGGCATCTGCTGAAAACTGCTTCTCCTATTAGGGTGACCGGTATACCATAGTTTAGTGCAGCAATGGCAGTCCATTTTCCAGTGCCTTTTTGCCCTGCGGTGTCTCTGATTTTTGGCAGTAAATATGAGCCTGAAAGTGTATGTGAATTAAATTTTCATATATAATACTTATGTTATTAAATTAACAAAAAATGTAAGAAATAATTATTATTCCAGGTGAGTTTATAAATAGTCAATAAATTCTGTTAGTTACTTATTATATTTTTTCTAGAGAAATCTATCAAAATCAAGTCTTCGAATTCCTTTATATTATAATAATAATAATTTGTCTTTATTTCATAATCAAAATACAAAATGACCAATATGTTAAATCTGGTTTGCGCCATTTGACTTTACACCGGTCTTCCAGACCGGTCTTAAGACTGGTGCATTCACATTGAGTGATCCACTAAGGATTAAGGCGTCGATGCAGGATACTGATGTTACGCTACTATATGCTGTTTACTGTTCCACCTGCAATCTTCGCGTTTCCCGATTCACGGTATGATTATATACATCATATTTATTAGTTCACATTTATAAAGCTAGCTGTTACTCGCGACTTCGTTCCTGCGAAGTTAACATAGTAATAGCCCGCTCGCGTATTTAGAGCCCGTGGGTCGGGCAGCGTTTGTGATATTAAGTCGTGGGAGGGGGGAAGCGGCGGACGCGTGTTTGTGGGGCGCTGTACTGGACACTCCTACTTTATTAGCCGTAGATTATTACTCGAAGTACTCGGTATATCTATGTTAGTAATTAATTATTTATTAATTGGATGTATACTTCCTTATTTGAATCGGATTTTGTTCCCAATTTCATGGATTTTAATTTTTTTTGAGGAACCCTAATTCTTTTTCTAAGACAAAAGTAGCCTAAGTTACTCCTTATAACATCAGCTATCTGCCTCGTCAAAGTCAGTCCAGCCATTTCAGAGATCAGATTTTGTTCACAATTTCATGGATTTTGCGCGGAACCCTAATTATTTTTATAAAATAAAAATAAGCTAAGTTACTCCTTATAACATCAGCTATCTGCCAGTGTAACACCCGTCAAAATCGGCCTAGCTGTTTCGGAGATCTAATTTTGTTCACAATGTTATCGATTTTATTTTTTTTGGGGGGGATACCCTAATTCTTTTTCTAAAATAAAAGTAGCCCAAGTTAGTCCTTGTAGCATCAGCTATCTGCCAGTGAAAGTCCCATCAAAATCGCTCGATCCATTTTGGAGATTAGTCAGAACAAACAGACGCAAAAAATTTAAAAATTGTTATAATAAGTAATAAGTAAGTATAAGTGTCATAAGTACCGTATAATTATACTTTCATATTATTATGCATTTAGTATAAATCTGTTATTTTGACATTACAGACACTTCAATTTTATTTATTAGTATAGAGGACTACTATAGATAATGTCTATATACATACTATAGATATACATACTATATACACTACTATAGATAATGTCAAGTCAATGGTATTTAGATTTTAAAAATATTGTCAATATCACGATATCGTGTGATCAAGCTTAGTAGCAGCATTTAAATCACATCTGAAGATTTCTTTCGTTCATAAAGACAAAGGAGGCTTGACCGACCGGATGGGCATTTGCCCGTTTATCACCCCATCGTATTCACCCCTGACTAAGATTACATATTGAAAATTAATATTAAACAAAAAGTATAGACATTTAACGTCAACTTAGAGTAAGTCTTTTCACACGGACGATTTTCTACTGTGCCACTAGAGCGCGATTTTTAGAAATACATATAAATAAATATACCGATTTACACGGAGTCGCGCGATCATAAATACGTGCTACTACAGCATAACTCACGCTCGACCCTGCTAGGAATCGTGCCATGGGCCACCGCTTGCCATTATGTCCCAAGCACAGTTTGACACAGACTTATTTATTAGCGAAATTCATAACAGAGAATACATATTTGGAACACTACATATTTATTTGGAACACTAAAAGCAATGACTACGTCAATAAGAATCAAAAATCTAATGCATGGAGTGCAATATGTCAATTGTTTTGCCCAGAATTCGGTGAAAGATCAACATTGGAGAAAAATGAAATAGGTAAGAATAAGCAATTTATTTATTATTATTGTTATTATTATTTTATTATTATTGTTATTACTATTGTTACAACTACAGTAGACTCCCGATTATCTGAAATGACCCGTTGCGGATATCCAAAATATTAGTCAAACCGGAAGTAGGAATAAAAATAGTAAACATTGTTTGTTTATGCAAAAATGGTTTTTAATATATATAAACTTATATGTTTTTCGGATAGCGCCCAAAACTTCAAATAGAGCAGAGAATTAAATTTCACAATTTGCTTCGGATAAAGCCATATACAATACTGTTGTCATTATTTTCAATTACTACACGTGATTAATTCTATTTTTTTTTCCTGTTTATAGCACAATACAATGCTCTGCACTGTCCTTAGCGCGTTTACAGTTGCCCCCGTGTGAAGTGCCATGTAGTTTAGTTGTTCTACAACCGCGCGATCTCCGTGCAATGAGGAATCGTCGTAAAAAGACTCTAACCACTCAAATTACCACGTAAAAAAAAATATAGTAAGTCATTTATAATGTTGCGAAAAGTTGCTTATGAAGGCAAAATTTTTCAAGGTTGACCTATATATATACTAATACAGAGATGTACTGTATTTAACATCCCCAATTATAACATCGGAGTCACATAATCCCGGGTAGATTTACATGTATTTTTTGTCCTCGGGTCGGTTATAGTATCATACGGGAGGGCGTATTTGCAGACGTATTATCCAATTTTCACTGTATATTCAATACGAACAATATGTAGGTATATGTACAATATGAATATGACTGTATGTTGAATGAAATTATCAGTTTTTGTAAGATGAAACTCTATATTTTAATACAGTTAAAATAATTTGACAATTTTTTTTACCATTTCTGCAGGTTTCATAATTTATGAAAACTAATTGGAAATGTTAGCCAGCCAAACTATTATGAGCCTGAAGTCATATATACTATATAAATCCGCTAAAAAATCCATTTTTCTGTAAATTTTTGATCAGCTACACTCATGTTGCTAAATATAATGTAATCAATCTAAATCCACAATACATCATGGCGATAGCGAATCTGTAAATCTTATGTTTACAAAGGTTATTCACTAACATACCACCCTTTGTGAGGTTAAATATCAGCCATATAGGTTCAATCAGCTTACATAACTAATTAATATAATATGTTATTTTAATATGTATATTATAATTAATTTTTTTTGATATTTCGCTTATCTTATCTCATATTACATGTAGATCAAAGTAGTCTCAAGTAACTATTTTAGCAGTGATAAACTATAAGTGCCAAATTAACTTCATTATAGTATAGTAGGTATTACAGTTAGACAGATCAGTATTATAATGTAGATAAATTGGAGGAAATTTATAATTTTTAAATTACGTTTTTAAGATTGATAGGTGTGATATCTTACCATCTGAATCCTTGTACTGAAATATATCCCTAGTAATTTCAATGAGGAAACTATCTAACTCCCCTTTGTTCCATTCTATAAATGTATTGGCCATTTCTTCTTGATTGATTCCAATTGCGGACATTAAATGATAAATTTCACCAATAAGTTGCATATCTCCGTATTCTATACCATTGTGCACCATTTTTACAAAATGTCCTGCACCATAGTTACCTACCCAATCGCAGCATGGTTGGCCGTCGGCTTTTGCAGCAATACTTTGAAATATGTCTTTTATAAAGGGCCATGCTTCCTTATTTCCACCTGGCATCAAACTGGGGCCAAAACGAGCACCTTCCTCTCCGCCTAAGAAAATAAAAACGCAAAATAAATTACATTGTTGGCTAATCTGTAATAAATATAAATATAAATAAATAACCCTGTATCCTAATAATTATGAGAGAAAATAGGGATAGTTACTTTTCTCTTATATCTTATATTAGATTGCAAATTACTTTAAATAAATATTTATTTTACCAACCAGAAACACCTGCTCCCACAAAACGAATTCCTTTCGATGCCAAATCCTTTGTTCTACGCTCGCTATCCTGGTACTCGGAGTTACCACCGTCAATAATAATATCGCCCTTCTCAAGAAATGGTAGCAACTGATCAATAAAATTGTCTACGGCACTTCCAGCTTTGACAAGCATCATAACTCGGCGAGGAGTTTTCAATTTTGAGACTAAATCTTGAATTGATTCGGCACCGAGAATACTTTTTCCCTTAGCCTCATTGGCCAAAAATGCATGTACTTTTTCTACAGTTCTGTTGAATGCTACTACTGTGAATCCATGATCTGCCATGTTCAAAATAAGATTTTGACCCATTACAGCCAGGCCAATAAGGCCTATATCTCCTTTTCTGAAAAAGTGGGTACATATTTTACTCAGCATTTTGCAACGAACCACTGGAAAAAAATTCTTTTAAAGTCAATGTGCCATTTCGTCAGCCTACGCCCAGCGTGCTATCTAGTTTGCACACTCCAAAGAAATACTAACTATACCTAATTAGGATGTGCATTTAAGGAAAAAATAAAGCAATATTAGTAAAGTACTAGGTACGGGTATAGGAACTACAGGAAGAAGTTTGAAATTAGTTTAAGTGAATATTCTCATATAACTTATGTAAAGTAAGTAGGCAAGTATAGGCATTCTCAGATATTTTTTAAGGTATCTAGATTGTTCAGTATTTAGGCCGGGTTTCACAATCGCTGGCTAAGGTAATTTAACCAACAGTTAGTTATCAGGAGAGTGTATAGGAATTATCAAGAATTGTGAAACCAGCCCTTAGTGACTTGAATCCCACAAAATATATAATTTAAATTTATCAAGTAAGTAGGTACCTATTATAGGTACCTACCTATAAAGTATCCTTATATATTTTTAAGGTAGCTACGCTACATATATATTGTACTGTTCATGCACTTGTTCAGTGTTTAGTGACCTGAGTCCAACAGACATCATAATCAGCAAATTGATAAGGTAAAGAAAAATATTTGTACCCCATTACCATGTGTATGGTGATTTCCCACTACTAGAATGATACAGCAAATAATGTGATAAGTATTGATGACATTTCTGTTTTATATCAGATCCATTAATCATAAGCAATCAAATAAAAGCAATTTCGTTTAGGTACGTTACAACGTATATATATATATTTAGTTAATATACCTAAATAAGGTACCTACCGTATACATAAATCAATAGGTTTAGTTTACTCACCCAGACATTTTTTTATTTTAAACACCTGTTGATTAGAGGTTAAAAATACTATTAACCAAATTTCGCCGCGTACCGTGCTCACTAAGCAGATACTACAAATAATGTTAATCTTTAAAATGTAATTTATTTATTATTCCCCCCTATTTTCGGCTATCTGAGAAAGTCACATTGAATCGCTGAAGGTCAAATTGAAGGTAATGATAATCGGAATCGGCAATTCGCCTAAATTTAGGTAGGAAATTAATAATTAATTATTGGAAGATCTGGAGATGGACTGCTGGGATATCTGGGTCCCTCGCAAAAAGGAATGGGGAATGGCAACTGGCAACTATTTTTTTGCAATGGTCTGCTGCTGACTAGATATTAGTTATTGATTTATTTCTAATTATAATGTTTCTTCATAAAATTTTATATAGAGCTTTCATAAAAAATGATGGCACATGCCACGCGACACGTGAGTGACCCAAAAATTCAGCACGGTGGAAATCATCAAGGAGTATATAATATATAAAGTCTATGGTAATTGGGAAATTATAAGGTTACGTGTAAATGTCAAATGACAGGACACAGGACCCCCCCCCTCCCCGAGTGACTGACTTATTTTGACACATTTGCATGCAACTATTGCAAATGCACATGACATGCACTATTGCAATCGGCCATTAGGACCGTGAACCCCGCGCTGGAACATAGATAAGGGAGGGAGTCTGGAAGCTGTAAGTGCTGTAACGCGTGCAGAGTTCAACAACGCAATGCAAGTTCCACTACCTGCACCTGTCGCTAGGGTTAAGGGAGGCCGATTTTGAAGTGAAAACTTCTTTAGGCGCGCTGACGCGCTCTGCACTTTCATTTTTGTGGGTGTTGAATGAGAGTGGGCCGTCACGCGCCACGCATCACGCTCTGTTAAAGCATTTCAAAGACTCTTATTGTGGTAGAAACAGTGTATACAACCTCCTTCGTCAATCGTCAGTGCTGCATCGAGTACACACCCAAAACCCCGGCAAATCCGTAAAATAAATCAAATTCAAAAATGTTTGACGTACATGTCACTTTCTGACACGGGACCTACGTTGGCACCCATGTGTGCACCTATCTGTGCAAACTTGCAGAGAAGAGACGTATCACTGAGCAAGGTACGTCCTTCACACACCGTTCAACAACCAAAAGAAACCAAACATCACAGCTACAAAATCCGCTGCGGAAATAAAAACGCAAAACACGTTCCGAAGCCTGAATACGGCAGACAAAACCAACGATAACCAAATACCTGCGACCCCCACCGGCCAAACTATCAAAGATACGGAGCCCGAGGAAAGAGAAATCGAGCCAAAATAAGAAATCAAACCGCCCCCGATCATTGTTCATGGGGCCTTCGACAACTACAACCGGATGACAGAATACTTAAAAATCAACCCAAAATGCAAATTCCACTGAAAACAAGCAATCACAATACCTACGACCATTTTATATACTGAAACGTTAGAAGACTGGCACACATCCATGGAAACTTTTAAGCAAGGGAATCTAGCCCACTGAACCCACGCAATCGTCCTGAGAGGACGGTATATGTACGCAGAAGATATTAAAACCTAACTAATATGGTCAATTGACCATATTAGTTAGGTTAGGATCTCAAATTGGCGGGGGTTCCTAGTTTAAAAATTAAGTAATGTATTGATGTCTTATAGGGACTCAAGTTCAGAGCGTTGTAGACGTGATATAAAAAGTCTCTTAGTGAAAAAAATTTAATAAATACATTTTTTCATATTTTAGTTGACGGAGAGACTGTTCAAAAATGATTTAAACATTATTAAAATAAAAATATTACGCATTTTTGAAGGCGATGTTTGTATAAAAAACGTATGTTGCTGCTTGATCCAATATATAATTCAGAGTGGAAGGGGTTTGACATGGTTTGCATTTTTCGATGTCGGATGGTAAGTTATGATAGTTATTATACAGGATTGTAAAATTTAGATAAAAATATATTTTAATATGAATTAAATCTCTATAATTAAAATAACAAGAAAAAAATGAAAACTTAAGAGGTACCTACTATAAGGTTTTGGATAAACTTATTTTATAACAGTTTCTTACATAATAAATTATAAATTCATTGTGTTAATTTAAAAACCGGCAATATTTGTGGAAACATCGCTGAATTTGTATTTATATTCGTTAATCGTTAGGTTCTAATATTCTAATCTGAAATTTATTTTGATTTTTATTTTGATTTACATATTTCACGTTTTGCAGTTTTCATCACAAAATTATCTATTTTTTTCTGATTGCAAATAATTGATTTTGAGTATTGGTTAGAAAATGACGATTTAAGATATTTTAAACGTGGCCAGAATATGCGTAGATTTTAAGCACTGGTCACTTTTTTTTCAGTTTGATTGGTATTTATTCAGAGTATGCATATGTAAGGAATAAGTGCAGGAAATCTATTCGATCGAAAGGTGTAATGCACAATACCATTATTTTTCCGAGCCTTTTCCATCAGTATTATCAAGTTTGCTGTGCGGCATCTGTTTAGTTAGTTAATTAGAAATGTCCATATAAATAATAATGCGGTATCTATGTAGGTAGTTGCCGGATTATTATTTATATGGAGAATTCCACATTTGGGCCCTTTTTTCCATTATTCTTTTATAAAAGTGTACACAGTAGGTATATATTTACACAGTAGGTGTACACGTATATTATTACATCATTAATATAAAAAAATCGTTCAACATTGACCAAAATAGTAATAAACAAATAAATAAATAAACAATCCATAACATAACCTTTAACCTGACTCAGCTGACCTGGCGCTCTTAAATAAGAAATGCTAAACTAATACGTGACGTACGTCCATGGAAAACAGACACTTTAATTTCAAATCTTTTGTATATTTAACTCATAGGTCTAAAAAAACAATTTGGGTTTGAATTGTAGAGAAATATGTTTAAAGTTTGACGTATAATAGGTTTAAATCCGTACGACTGTAAAGGTTGCTTATATGCGGACCGACCGTCAGTCCTGATCGGACAAAGGACCGATTCCTTTGTGAAATGGGCTTAACAGTCGACTACTAGATGTGTGGGTGAAGAATGGAAGAAATGAAGTGATTGTCACTGTCAGAAATTCATAGAAAAGGTATAATCTGTTTTCTGTACAGAAAAGTTTGACGTCCATCCACAAGCATAGAAAATTTACCATAGGTAAGTTTTCTATGATCTACAAGCTAACTTCTGTTCTTTGTTCTTCTTTAAAAAATGTTTTATTGATTTTGGCGATTTAGGTTATGTTTATGTGCTTGTATAACGTTGTTTTATCGTATCCTATAATACCTATATTTATATTATTTATCGTATATTAATATAGCTACTTTGCTTTTGCCTTTATTTTCCACTGGTAATTTTGATCAGTAGGTTCCCTATGTGTTTGCTGATATGATAGTTTTACATTGGCTGGTCCTTTTAAAGGGACTCCTGTGTTAGTATAATGATAATTATGTATGTAGCGAATAAAAGCTCTTTGATGTAGTCAAACTAGAAACTACCAAAAGGGATTTAAGATGGTATATTGCTACAAGTTTCACATTAAAAAACAGTTTTAAGGATGTGTATATTTCTAGGATAAATCCACAAAGTATATAACAATTTCAGTAGCAGCATTTATTTGTTATTGTAATACGCTCTGGGGTTCATTTGTATTTGATGATAGCGAAGCTATTGTAAAAAATAAAGATGTCATGCCTTATACACCTATTAGAGAATTATTTAAAAACGATTTCTGGGGGACAGATATAACTTTAAACAGTAGCCACAAGTCTTATAGACCCTTAACTATATTATCATATAGGTATGTATTCTCTTCATCCTAATTATCAAATAATGGACTTGTATACATTATTTGTTTCAGATTAAATGTTTTATACTCCAATAATAAACTAGATGCATTTCAGTTTCATGCAACTAACGTGATATTGTATGGGTTATTGTGTTTATTGACTGTCCCAATTTTTGAATTATTTCTTAAAAAATCAAAATACAATAATGATATCCTTGATACTGCTTATTTTTCAAGTTTATTGTTCACCGTGCATCCTATACACACTGAGACAGTTGCTGGTTTAGTTGGAAGAGCAGATATACTCAGTTCTGTTTTGTTTTTCATTGTTATTTTACTATATCAAAAAGTTAGGACTGCCAAAGGACAATCTGCTATCGTATGGTTTATAGCAACAATTGTTATAACAGGTTGTGCGGTTCTGTGCAAAGAGACAGCCATATCAGTTGTGGTAAGACTTCATTTTTCTAAA
Source organism: Tetropium fuscum (assembly GCA_964058915.1). Classification (NCBI taxonomy): domain Eukaryota; kingdom Metazoa; phylum Arthropoda; class Insecta; order Coleoptera; family Cerambycidae; genus Tetropium; species Tetropium fuscum. The sequence goes on from CAXKVY010008101.1 coordinate 23,117, forward strand.
GTTATGTATTTTGTTAATTATTATATTGATTAAAGATACCTATATAAGTATACGACACTAGATAGCCAATACGTTACATGTTCTCGCTCATTTACTTAAATAGTCCAAACTCTGGGATGTAAGGACAAAAGTCATCAATATCAGGGCCGGTTCTACTTTAGGAACACTTTAAGGGACTATAGAAAAAAAACAAAAAAATACACTAAACATCTAAAAGTACTTTCTTCTAGCTTTTTCTCGTGAAAATAAAACAATCATTTCATCGTAGTCTAGTGAGCTAACCACTCCTGATGTGACAAAAATAAAAAACATTGCAAAACTATAGTGTATTCACAACCAAGAGGCACTAGTTTGCAATGATGCATCTTCTGATGAGAGTGAATGTTAAATTTAATGTTAATTATATTACCAAAAATCAAAACTATGTTTATTATTTAGATTCGTTAGTGCGGTCCTGGCAATATTGCTGTTCACATGCATGCATCGTGTATTTGTTATGCTGGTGACTCTTACCTTTGAATAGACTTTAGAAGTCTTATCCTGTAACAAACCGTTCCTTAAACAGTTTTTAATTCTTTTCAAAACTAGAAAGGAGAAGCATCACTAAGAGGTAGGGTTAGAAATATTTTTTAAATTGTTTAAACTTTAGAAAATATCGACTAAGGCCATCGGTAATATAGTGATTAATATTGCTTTTTGTAAGGCCCTTTAAATGTGTGGCTCTAGGCAAGCGCCTAATGGTAAAACGGGCCCTGAACCATATCATGTTATGTTCATACCTCTTTTTCTACTTTGTCCCAAATATTGAAGATTATCCTCCCATTTATAAGGGATAAAATACAGGGCAGGCATACAGCCCTTTACTGTTGATCTTAGATAGAGATACCTAGGATGTCTTGCTGTTAATTGAGGGATACAATAAATTGTGTGTAATTTGTTTTAAAATTTTTAGGGTATGCTGATACTGTATGATATATACCGTGAAAAAAAGAGAAAAATATCTTGGTGGCAAATGTTTACTTTTTGGTATATATTACGGTATGTAACAATTATTTTACCAGGAATAGGAATCATGTATTATCGATTTAATGTGATGAATTTTGAGGGACCTATATTTACTAGTGTTGATAATCCAGCCGCATATTCTGAGAGTGTATTCACTAGAGTAAGTTTTATAAGCAAAAAAAATTATTGCCACCTGCAATTCTATTTATACTTATATTTTGTTTTAGGTCTTTACATACAATTATATATATTTTTTAAATGTATTACTATTACTGTGGCCACAGTGGTTATGTTTTGATTGGTCCATGGGCTGTATTCCATTACTAGAGACTGTTTATGATTCTCGTATAATTTTTGTGATATTATTTTGGTTAATGGGAATCTACTCAATGTTCACATTATTAAAGAAAAATTATGAAAATGAGATTCTGTAAGTACTATTAGTAGTTATTGGTATTTTTGAAAAATAAATTATATCACAAATTATTCTTTATAATGGGAATACTTATACCTAATATCTGTGGGATATGAATTATTCTTTATAATGGGAATACTTATACCTAATATGGACTTTCGCTAAGCCCTTACAAACTATAGTTACTTAATAGGTCAGTATATAAAGTTCAAGCTGTAGGTACATTGTTTTTTACTTTTGAGAAAAGTAAGTTATAAAGAAAATATAGGTACTTATTGTTAACAAAATATTTTTCCGGAACATATTTTCACCCTAAATTTATTGCTAAATTTAAATAATACCGGGTAGAAAGTAGCGATTACTGAGGATACTTATTTTATTAAGATCAAAATACATAGGTAGGTAAGTATAATGATACGGAAACTTGAACCTAATTCTTATCTCTTCAGATTTTTCACTTTAGTAAAAATGTATTTTGACTCACTGAGGTTGCTTCAATGAAAATATCCGCCACAATATTTTCAGCAACTTCGTCGCCAATTCTTTGTTGATATTCACTATGACTTGATCATTTAAGCGGCGATGAGTCATTGTGCTCCAAAGATATGTCTTTACTCTACACAAAATGGAAAAAGATCTTACTGCACTACATGTTGATACAGGCACTGTAAGTAGTATTCTAATAAACTTTATTATTTCTCGTATTAAATCAAATATTGATTCAGATCCGCTAGACGACAGAAAAGCTACTGCATCACCAAGACTATTAATAGTATTATTTTTTGAACTGGTAATGTCTAACAACATATCTCGATTTGAGTAATATTCTTACTTGATTTACGTTTTCTTCCTTATTTCCATGTTTTCAAATGTTTCATTGCATTTTTATCGAAACGGTCTCTCAGGCATGCTATTACTGTGGCAATTATTTCAAAATACATTCTCCTGTAGAATTCGTTTGGAGATTTTGGCATTTTTCTATCCTTTGGAAGTTTTGGTTCCTCTATTTCCAATCCCTTGCTGAATTCTACACTCAGTCTCCAAAGATATTGAAATATCTCTTCAGTTCTGTGTGCTGTTGTAACTACATGTAAAATATTCTGGACGCTTTCAATCGCTTTTTGCAAATTGAGTGAAATCTTTTGAAAAGATGCATTCAAAACTTCGATCGGGGGGCTAAAACTTCTTCGGGGCTAAAAATCGTTATTACTAATTGAATTAAGAACACGAATTAAAGTGAGCATACCTAACTGTTTTAAAAATCCTTTAGCTTAGCTCCAGCGTCTGTTTTCTCAGTTTCAGTATCGGTAAGAAAAATAAGTAATGCATTGTAATTGTTCAGAACAGTCTTCAATGATGATATACGGCAACACCATCTTGAGGGACAAAATGGACGAAGAGACAAGTTGTCTTCAGAATCTTCTGCTGCTGCTTGTAGTTTCTCTCTGACCGTAATTTTAGTCAGCGAATATAATTAGAATTTTTGTCTTCGTGTCCTCAAATGTTGTAATAATTTTCATTAGGGATGCTCTGGGGAGTATCATCTCTTCTCTATTACCCTAAAAATGCAGTCTCGAAAAATAGTTGTTAAAAAAAAAGTATGGTGAACTAATAACTCTTGTGGAGAAACATATTTATCCTCCCGGCAAAGCCCCCACGAGACAATTCTCGCGGGGGCCCTGGCATCCTCACACAGTCAACGCCTATGATACCGAATATAGTTAACTTGTACGAGTATATAAAGAACCAACTTTAACACATTTTAAGGTTCATTATGACAAGTTCTACCCTATATGCTTTCTCTGTAAACAAATATTACTTTTCTTGAGTTGATACAACTCGGTTTGATAGGCATTGACAAGATGAAATATTAAATTCTCATCAATTATCATGAATGTAGGTAGAATGAATGATTGTTTTCAATGGACCGTTTAGCATTCACAAAAAATAGTATATTATTCAACGAGCAATAATTACGCACAGCCATTATTAACGCAGGGCGAGGTTTACGCAGCGAGCCGGAGGCGAATTGTTCTACACTTCAAATGTATTATTGAGTTATTATTAAATGGTCGTGTATCAACATATATATTTGGCTATTAATTTGCAGAAATAATAAGCAAATCCTTATTAATTATTTCTAATTCCCTTATTTACTCTAAATCGGTAAGTGATGCCATTGAAATGAAAAAAATCGTCTTGATGCAGTTTTATTTATATATGAAAATGAAATTATTTTTTTTGTGTAAGATGGGCTCAAAAATATATTTATTTTAATTATTTAAATACAACTGAACCTCTATGTAACTAATTAGTCTATCATAGACTGGTGCATAATTTTCTTTTTTATTATATACAGGGTGTTTCATAATGAATTGTACACAGAGCAACAGTGAAATGACCTTAGTAAAATGTTGATAATAACCAAGATTCATGCTACAAAACTTAAATTTTTTTAAATTGTAAAAGAAATATTAATATTCGGTCATATTTAAATCATTATATTGTGACGTCAGAATTTTACGGTTACTCTGTACAAATTCATCATGAAACTTCCTGTATTCTTAATGTTGTTTTCCATTTTAAGTTTATAGTTATGCGCAAAATTATTTCTTTTATATTATAATCTGCTATATAGGCAGATTATAATGAACATATAACATGAATGGAAATATTTTTTAGGGATGCTCGAATTATGGGAGTTTGTTTAATAGCCCTACCCTTCTTGCCTGCCTCAAATATTTTCTTCACTGTCGGCTTTGTAATAGCTGAAAGGACTCTGCTATTACCAAGTGCTGGATTTTGCCTTTTAGTTGTCATAGGTTACAAGAAACTAGAAAGATACAGTGAGAATAAAAGTGTAAGTTTTTTACTAAGCCATTCATTTAAATTAATATTATTTATGTATTTCAGTTGTGTCTGTTGTTGTATTACATATTATTATTAATATTTGCCATCCGTTCAATACAAAGAAATATGGCGTGGCTAACAGAAGAAAAATTATTTTCATCGGCATTAGAAGTCTGTCCCCTAAATGCTAAAGTTCACTATAATGTGGCCAAGATAGCCGCAGATAAGAATAACAAAGTCTTAGCTTTAAGAGAATATAAAATGGCTATCGAACTTAATCCAAATTATGAACAGGCGATGAACAATTTAGCTAACTTGTTAAGAGAAGATAAGCAATTTAAGGATGCGGCAGTTCTATTAAGGAAAGCCTTAAACATTAGGTAACCATCAGTATTTATTTTTTAGTGATTCTGTGAAATTTTATATTTTAGGCCAAATTTTGCTGCAGCATGGATGAATTTAGGCATAGTACTGACAAATTTAAACCAATCTGAGGAGGCAGAACATTGTTATAAAATGGCTATAATGCATCGTAATAAATATCCTGATTGTTATTATAATTTAGGAAACTTGGTTAGTAATATTAAATATTGTTGTAAATCATAAGCTGAATCTGTACATTTACAGTATTTAGATTCAAAGCGTCATGAAGAGGCTTTGAAAGCTTGGGAGATGGCTGTACTGTACCGCCCGACTCATGTTGCAGCGTGGAGTAATACTTTAGTATTGTTGGACAGTATGAAAAAATATGATGACGTTCTGGAATTGGGTAGAACAGCCCTTATGCATAACCCCATATCCCCATCATTACATTTCAGTTTAGCAAATACTTTGGGCAAACTTCAAGATTTTGACAAAGCAGAAGGACATTTTTTAGAAGCGATTAATCAAAGTCCTCGAAATGGTTTATATTATTCAAATCTAGGTGAGAACATTTTTACATATTTTTATTTTACATAGACGATGATGGTTGCACTATTATAGTATATTTAATATAAAATTCAAATCTTTAAAGTTGGCGGTTATGTCACTAAATTATTCTTAATTTACGCTGTTCGAATGTTCTGCCTTAAAAAGTAATAAAGTTAGAGAGACAACAAAAAGTAGTCCATTATATGCGACTCTTGATATATCCGGCTAATGTTCTTGTAACCTGCTGTACGAAAAAGAAAGAGAGAATTTTCATAACAAATTCTTGTGGTGGGTAGAAAGAATTATATGTCAGTTTGTCGCCATTATAGTTACTGAGCTTACTAGCGATTACGTTTATTACTGTCGACTTGAGGTATAGTAGAGTCCACGACCCCATCAAAGTCGTCTAGAAATTATTTTCCTATACAATTTGAGTTTAAAAGCTGAAACTAATTTTAGATGATTCCACACTTTAGTAGCATGGAAATTTCGTAAGTCGTCAAGGGGTGGCACCCCAAATTTTTTTTGCATAAAATTAATCCACAATTTGTCGTTCGTCTACACCAAGGCTCATCAATGTGAAAGTTCGCAAAATATATATTTTTTTAATAATTTAAAAGTCCGAAGAGCATGGGATTAAATGGACTGCCGTTCGCATTACTACACACACATAGTGCACATACACACATAATGCGGCCTATCTGATGGATCCACGATACAAAGGGGAAAACTTGAATGGGCTATTGCTCTCATAATGGATCTTTCTTCGAAAGATGACCATATCGGGGTTATAGGGGAAATCACCAACTACAGAACATGATAAAATATGTTTTATAGGCCAATTATTTGGGTCGCCGTAAAATTCCAATTAATAACGCCCGCTATTCGAATTTCTCATGTGAAATTGTTGAGCGTGCCACCTTCTGCAGCCTCTTGCAAAAGAAATTGATCTGCATGGGGCACTGTCCATAGGAAACTTCATAGCATGGGGCACCGTCCATAGGAAGCTGGTCTATATAAAGTACAACTTGAAACTGTTTGAGTGGAGACAAAAACTTAGAAATGCGAAGGAACTGGTGCACAATTTCAGTAGTGAGGATGAAATAGAAGATTCTGAAGAACATGAAAACGAAGGTGATGGTGGGGTCGATGATGAGGATGATGTGCCGTTATCCACATTTTCCAGTCATTAAATTTCTTATTGATTCAACATTATGTATTTTTGTTTTATATTTGTACCTCAGAATTGTTTGTTTTGGTAGCTTTTTTGTTCTGTCCAATAAATATATACTGTTGTACTAAAATAACTAAGTGTCAGAATGAATTCTTTACTTTTTGTTAGCTTAGGCAACATTGGAGAATTTGACTGGTGCTTGGTCAATTGACCATAAAGATTTTGACCAGTCAAAATCCCAACCCTAATAATAACCAAGATGCCAAATCAAACTGTCTTAAATGTCCACATGATAGAATGTACTGTTTGATAAATTATTGTTTTAGAAAATGTTATACACAGGACTTTTACCTAAACATGTTTAGGTGTTGTTTATTAATATTTAGTAAGTATGTATGAATGACATATATTGTATTTCTACAGGTGTCCTGTATCATCGCTGGGGAAAAACCGAAAAAGCTCGAGAAATGTACAAAAAGGCTCTCCAAATTGATCCAAACATGAAGTCGACAGAATTGAATCTCAAAAAACTCTCAGTTGCTCAACATCCTTAGTAGGCAATAAAAACATAACTTTAGTTAATTTATTTATTGTGATTCTATACAAATATATTTATTGACAATTTTGTGGTAGTCAATTTTCTTTTACCAATGACTAGGTGCAAACAATTTTTAGCCACTTAAATAAAATGGCCGAAAATAAGTTACAATGTTAGTTTTCATAATACTCACTGTTTCACTTGAAATTCATTTAAAATTATACACACAATTCAACAATAATTGACTTCACACAAGCTACACTCCATTTTCATGTGCTAGAATTATTTCATATTTTGGAGCAGATATTGACCGAACATTTTGATCTCTTGCAGATTGACTATTTGTGCGGTGTCCTTTTGATTTATGACATAAAACAGTAATAGTTACAGTTACAACTCGATAACTGACGAATACATTTAATCCTTCCTTTGCATGTATAATTATAAATGAGTTGTCAAAATAATTTATAAATTAAATACACACACAATTCAATCCTAATAAATAGAATAATAACTTATCACAAAAAGGAATTAAAGTGTACATAAATAAGATTTAATTTAAATATAAATTAATATCACAATGATCGTTGCTAACAGTAGAACATAACAAATAATACAGTTTCAGGCCGATATAGGCAGTATGCTCATACAAAAACACATTCAAGACCTAATCAGATCTATTGTCAGAGTCAGGAATATATGTATATTTAATTTTTTAGCTTAAAAGTGTTTGAAATCTTTCATTTCCATTATTTCATTTGTTACAAGTGCTTTTATTTTTCCTCGTAAAATAAGGCTCTAAATAAAACAACAGAACCTTTTACTACAACCAGAAATAGTTGCTACATAAGAATAGAAGCAAAAAAATCTAAATCATGATATATTACCCTGAAGCATTGCAATACAGTGTAGATGCTTTGTACTAGTACCATTGTCTAAGGACATTCAAATATTAATAAGGAATCAAAGTAACGTGAATGATAAAAATAATGATATTTTTAATGTACCGTATATCTGCAAAAGGTGCAGTAACTTATGGAATGTTCTATATACTATTATAAAATTCTGGCAAATATTTCCCTGATATTTTGCTTTCAAAATACAGAAGTTAAATAGGTAACTAATAATAACCATGGCTGGTTATATTTAATTAAACAATAGGTATGCATATAATATAGTAGTTTACAGAAAGTGGAGTAATAATGTATAACACATTTTGTAATTTCAACAATTTTGCAAATAACGCACTATGTTATTGTTTATTCACATTGAAATCTTAAAAATTTGTAGAAAAGGATTGCGATTTTCATAAAATCCTGTTTATCAAAATTATGTACACAACAAAATACATAATAATCGCTGAATTTATTAAAGGCTTTGGGTAAAACTAACATATCTATTTGGATTTTCAAATCAAATTTTTTGAATGATCTCTAAGCAATATTTTGCACAGATATACAATTAATAATGGCCAACATTTAAGTAGGTGCTGGCATCAAGTAACCTCAAGATTAAGATTGTGAGTGTTTTCAAGTGAAAAGAAGGTTTATCATTTTCATACAGTAAAAATTGCATAGAACACATTACATTATTCAAAAAACTAAACTTGGTTCCGCAGGAAAGCTATGTTAAAGTCACTGCAAAAAAAATGTACAAAAACACTTGACACAGGATAAATTAATGAAATTATGATCTAATTCTACTCTTCAGGTTATTTAGGTAACTCCAAAGGATGTGCCTGATCTAATGTTAAGCAGATTCCAACAGAGGAAGAGGGAAAAGTTAAATGTAAAAGCAGAAAAGTGACATTTGTTCTGTTATACATGTATATTCTTTGTCTTGCTTGTAGTTGACTGTTTACAGCTTTCCGTTACGATTATTACCTACTGTAATCTCATTAATCAGCTGAAGAGAAAATTCTTAAGAGAATGCGAGCGTGAATAGCAACGACTATAACCAAGAGAACACTCTCCAGACTGGTAACGTCTCATCTCATCAACTCATCAGATTATCTACAAACTGTTGGTGTAGTATTATAGTGTTGGAAACTTATGCCCAAACACTAATTGCATTTATATAAACTCTCCCACTATAATAAGGATATGCCTCTTAGTAAAAACAGCGATGATATACACACAAATACATAGTGTTTTAATGCATTATTTGTCCATAAATATTCACAAATACGTGTATGTCTTTCAAGTGTCAAAAAAGGTAAATGTTGATCGTATAAAATATGTTTTAAACATAACATACCACATACCAAATGTATTAATTGTAAATAAATAATGCTGCAATGGACATTTAGTACTACACAAATTTAAGAAATAGTTTCAAAACATTTTGACAAATTAGTTATCTCCAAACAATTAATTTTCTTTTTGAATATTAACATGTACACATTTTCCATGTTGCACTGCATTTTGTTGTATCATTACCGTATGACAATTATCTTGAATTGAAAATATTTAGCCATGTTGAGTATTCTGGGCCTTTACATACGTGAGATTAACACTTCTAAAACATCAAGGATAATATACAAAACTTTGTACTTCTTCTCTTGAACGATATTACCAATTTCACTAACTAAATATAAATAAGATGCAAAATCTCTCATCTTTCTCCATGCTATACTTTTCAGCTCTTACTACTTCCGGGCTTATCATGCTGTTCCTTTGTTGGTTTGTCAGAAGTGGACAGAGCTTGCAGTCTTGAGGGCAAATCTGAACTTGTAACTATTGCATGTTGCCCTAAAATAATAATAATATTTATTTACAGATGTACAGCACAGGATATCAATTTATGGAATATACAAAATATTAGATATTATTTTAACAGTTAACTATGGACAGTATATTTTATGCCTAAAATAGCAACCACTGAAATTGAAAATTTCCAAATTACCATCCCCAAAGTAACTTTTGTCGAGGAAGATGAATTATCATCGTCTGAATACTCTAGATTGCTATTATTTAAAAGACTGAACCGAAGCTTTAATTTGTATGTAACTTTTTGTTTAATATTTGCTCATATAACTTGTTGCCAAACTTTAAAGTTAACTACACTAGTCTCTCCATTTACTAACTACACAAATAGAATGAATACTTGGACTGTACATTTCAATACGTGTGATACAGCAAACAATGTTATTGTGATGTTGACAACGAAATCAGGTTTGATAAACGGCATGTTAATCCAAATATCTCATGTTACAAAATAGTTGGATGTATTATGTTAAATTTGTATTATTGATAGGTTTTTGTATGTTTATTATTGTGATATCTTGAAGAAACAAGGCACACAACTTTTAATTGTGAATATGATTTATGATTAATAAGATTATCTTGCATAAAGTACTACCTAGAATATCTGGTAAGGCATTACGACGTCCGGTGCGGCCAGATGACAGAAACTCTTGAGCATTGGTTGTACTATCTGGTGTTGGAGGAGCCGCACTTGCCGAGTTGCTAGGACCAGCACTCTGTGATGACTCCATCACAGCTAGCATTTTTAAAACTGAAAAAATACCAATAAACCCAAAACAACTTGAAGTATGAAATTTTTAAAAAAGGATATATGGTATATAATATATAAGAATGTTAGAG
>CAXKVY010008103.1:0-29348 GCA_964058915.1 Tetropium fuscum
AACCAATTACAGAAACGAGAAACTGACGCGGTCTACATAAAAAATAACATTGAAAAATTCGTCAAGGAAATCAATAGCATTAGAAGCAGTATTGATGACAGACATGAGGTGATAAATAGAGGAGAAACCGATGGTGAACATGAAGTCGAGAATATTCAACCACCTAGTAAAAGGCAGCGACCAGAAAGATCTGCAACTGCTAAGAATGTGGAAGCTAAAGAAATCTGTGACATTATTATTTGCCAAGTTAAGAACAAGGTTCCACTTTACCGGTCATCTGGTGGCATCAAATTTGTTTCTATCCGAAAACTTTGAAAAATATTGTAAAGATTTTCCTGAATCATACCTGCTGCAAACAGTGCAGGCATACCCTTATGTAGATAAGCAAAGATTGCATACCGAATTGATGGTGATTTATGAGAGAGATGATTTTCGGCAAAATAGTGGAGCTTTGTAATTTTTTTCGTTTCTGGCAATAAATAACTTGGAAACAGGTTTTCAAGAAACCATTAAGTTGCTTGAAATAATCATCACTATTCCCATGTCATCGGCAGAGGCGGAGCGATGCTTCTCAACACTAAAGCGCATTAAAACTTTTTTGCGTAATACTATGTGTGAAGACCGTTTGTCAGCTTTAGCTATGCTATCAATAGAAAGAGACTTCATTACAAACATTACAAACTTTAACAATAAAGTGATAGAAAAGTTTGCCCAGCAAAAGAACCGACGCATCGAATTAACGTACAAACAAATTTAGGTACTCGTAGGTAAGTCATTGTATTGTATTTGTATTTTGAAGTAATTTCAGGAATTTCCCCAAATCTCCCTCTATCACGCACAACGGCGGCTCCAGTTAAAAATATATAATTGAAATTACGAAATAAAATAAAAAGTTTACTTCAAAAAGATATTACATTTCAAAAATTGTTCTTGTGAAAGCCTAAATTTTTATATAAGTCATTTTTACATTAAAATTGTGAAGTGCCAGGAAAACGCGCGACCTTGAAAGTTTTAAAAATTTTCGCCTACGGAGCCATCTTTTTCCTCCTTGATCCTTGATAATTCCTTGATCCGCCGTTGAGCGCGCACCACCACAGTTTTATACACGCACCGCCACTGAGATATTCTAAATTCTGAATGGAGGTTCTTGAGCTTCGACGAGAATAGTGTTACATGGGGATGATTTCATGATACCCAAACAGATTCTAAGAGTTTTATATTGGATTCTATCTATTATCTTCCTGTTTGTATTAGAAGTTGAATACTAAATTATACATCCGTAATCCAATATAGGTCTAATATAGCTTCGGTAAAACATAATTGCTGTTTTTACTTCAGCTCCCCAGTTGGTATTGCATGTTATTTTTAATATATACATAGTCATAATATATCCATATGTTTTGTCCATAGTAGTTTTTCATCTGTCATTATACCTAAATATTTAGTGTGGTCATTGGCATTCCTTTGGATGCCTAAATTGCCGAATATCATCGAACGTTTTATGGTAAAGTGGGATCAACAATAATTCTTGAAATAGAAGTATATTCTTTAATTTAGTGTATTATTTTGATGAATTTTGTATTAAAATTGATTAGTTATTAGTATTCTATCAAAACATAACAACTTGTTGAATTAAAGCGCCTTTATAGTGACGATTTTAGCTTGCTGTAAGAAAAATTATACTGCCCCGATCTCCCATTGCGGCAATTGTGGGTATCCTTTGAAATTTTTTTGTCTCATATTTAGATGTTACAAACAGTACATATGAATATGCGGCCAGCATACTGGACAACGGGCCCTAGGCACTGTTCGAGAAGACAGAGCCCGTTGACCAGTTAACCAGACACTGAAAATTGAAACAAATAATCTGGCAGAATAACCAAACCGAAACTAAACAATTACTTAACGATATTACCGATCTTAATGACTTCTTTGCAGGACGCTATTCTCAACTAATGAGCTAAAATAGTCTTGTAATGGAAATATCACTTGACCTCTATGCCTGTAATAACCAAAACCACACACAAACGCGAAAATTGTCGATCTTGAAAATTGAAGGTCGTCCAGATTACTGGACCCGAGCCACATGGACGGATCCGTACGTGGGCGCTGGGATTCAACGTGTTAAATAATGTCCCTAAAGCTGGAAGAGCAAAGTCAGCAGAATCATAAAAAAATAAGTGGACAATTAAAGGCTAATTAGATGCCCTAATCCAAAATTTTCCGCTCCAGTCGTTTTCCGGGAAATGCATGTTCGGCCAGCTTAACGTTAACCTGGCAGAGCATGCTCGTAATAGTACATTACATACCGAGCGGGAAAGTACTCTATTTCAGCCGAGCGGCAAGGTAGTTTACCGAGGTGCGAAGCACCGAGGTAAACTACAGACGCGAGGCTAGAATGAGTTCCCGCGAGGTTTGTATACTATTTTACTCACAATCGGTTAGTAGTTTATGGATTTCTAATACTCACAATCTACCAATAATAATTTCGTTTCAAATATCTGTATCCATTTTCATTATGTGATAAGATGAATTATTTTAAGTAACCTGTGAGATCGTTGCTAGGTAACAAAACAAGTTTGTTGAATCTGACATTTAGGCGATACACGACGCCATTAATTGTACATATAATCAAATTGTGTTTATTTTACAAAAATGTCTGATAGTGAATTTGAATGTACGCCACCAGAAGTGCGGGTAGCTGCAGTGCAGAGAGAGCTACTGAAGGAATAATTCCTGAAAAAAGCAGGGAGATGTATGAAAACACCTATGAACTATACAGTAAATGGTGCGTGGCTAAAGGTGTGCAGCATACCTCTGAGACGGTACTTCTTGCTTATTTTTGTGAAATAAGCAAACAAAGTAAAGCCTCCACATTATGGTCAAGATATTCGATGTTGCGAGCAGTATTAAACTTTAGGCATAATGTTGATATTAGTAATTACGCAAAATTGAAGGCATTTTTGAAAAGGAAGAATGTGGGATATCAAGCTAAAAAGTCAAGTGTTTTTTCTGAAGCAGACTTCGATACATTTTTAAACAATACCCCGATAGAATATCTTCCTCAAAAGGTAATTTTAATTTATTTAGAGATATTTTAGAAAATCGAATTATAATAGTGATTCCTGTCACAAAAACCTACTCTTCCCGTACATTTGTAATTACAAAATCGGAATGGATAAATATAATAAAGCAATACTGTGACCTTCGTAATAACATTGACTCTGATAGATTTTTTTTACAAATAAGATTTGGTAAAATTACACGACAGCCTTTTGGGCATAATGCTATAGGAAGTTTTCCCAAAAAAATAGCAACTTATTTAAAGCTGGAAAATGTTAACAGGTTTACAGGACATGGTTTTAGACGTACTTCAGCAACATTATTAGCAAATACAGGTGGAGACATCCTACAGTTGAAAAAGTTGGGGGGTTGGAAATCCAACACCGTAGCAGAGGGATATGTGGAGAATTCATTACATGGACAAATAAAAATTGCTAATATGTTGTCTCATGTAGAAAATCCAGAAACGTCGGCGTCTTCATCTATTTCTGAAACTCATAATTTTGAGCAACACGGTCTTACTTTAACCGTTAATAGTAATCATAATTCCAATGTAACTATTAATATTTATAATTCCAAATAGTTTTCTTTTTGTTATTGTTGTTGTTGTTTCTGAACTAAATAAATGTTGAGTGGATTCTATTCTTTCTAAACCATCTTTTAATCAAAAATGACATTGACATTTCCAGGTAAGAAAAGTGACAGATGCTAGCCGGGAAAGTACTTTCCCGGCTAGCTGGGAAAGTAAAGTAAGTAATAAGTCGCTTCCCGATTACTTCAAAGGTTAGAAATCCATAAATTACTAACCGATTGTGAGTAAAAGTGGTTTACATAACAATTACAGTAATTTAATTTGCACAGTAATTAAAGGCTAATTCAATGCTCCAGGAAAATATCATTCGCTAAGAGATTGCTGCATTTCATCAATATGAAAATTGGACTTAAAGCCGCGCGCGCTCATCACGTGGGCAGAGCATAGTGAAAAAACTATTTCGAATGACAAAATCGGACTTTTTCCTGTGAATTATTTAAAGACTCATTAAAGGCTGCTAATAAACACTAATTTCCCATTTTCGGCTCCAGCCATTTCCCGGGAAATCCATGTTCTGTCAGCTTTATCGTGAACTAGCAGAGCATGACGAAAAAAATAGTTTTAACAATTACCACAAAAAATTACCTAACACAGTAATTAAATGCTCATTAAAGGCTCTCTGAAGAAAATAACATTCGCTAAGAGATTGCTGAATTTTTGAAATTTTGAATTTGAAAATATGCTCCAGGTGTGATATCACCGTGGTGGTCGGTGATATCGACACGAAAATAAGGTGAAGGCATTAGGCCATCAAGGTTAAGCTGCAGTAAGGAGAGGGGGGCGATGTGAGCATGGGGAGCGGTGTCAGCGTTTGATTAAATAGTAGGTACACTAAGTGTACTAGAAAGCGTATAACTCGCGTTGTGGGGGAGATATCGCTGCAGGGGGAAAAGGGGCTCATTGAGGGATCACATATCACATGGGACCTCCTGGTGCCCATAGGTGCAATCGTTGGCGTCCTGAGGCGTCGCTATGGCGTCGGGACGACAACAGAACTTCATATTTATATAAATAAGCACTGGGATAAAGACACCGCGAAGAGCCAATCACGGCGCAAGGATCGCGTAAAAGCGTGAGGAACAGAGGAATGTTGTTGTCTCGACGCTATATGACGCACCCATGGGAACCAGGAGGTCGAATGTGATCCCCTGAATATTCTCCTTCAAAACTCACGGCGATATCTCATCCACAACCCGAGATATAAGCCTTTAAGTGCTTAGTATACCTACTATCAGCTCAAACTTCGCTGACGCCGCTCCCCATGCTCATGTCACTTTCTACTTTTTACTACAGCTTACCTTTGATGGCCTAATGCCCTCATATCATTTTCGTGTCGATATCACCGACCACCACGGTGATATCGCACCTAGAGCATATTACAATCATCACCCCCTGTAGCCGCCCCCATGCCTCGCACATGGCTACAGTTTCACCTCAAGACACCTACCGATAACTACTAAATAGCCTGAATTTTTGAGGCCGAGATACCAAGCCGTTGCTGAAATATAAAATGCTAATGCCTGCTATGCTATTCTATGCTCGGCCCACGTGCTGAGCGCGGGGCGTTAAGTCCAATTTTTAGAATGAAAAAATTCAGCAAACTCTTAGCGAATGATATTTTCCGAAAGCCTTTAATTACTGTGCTAGGTATTTTTTTGTAGTAATTGTTAAAACTATTTTTTTCGTCATGTTCTGCTAGTTCACGATAGAGCTGACAGAACATGAATTTCCCGGGAAATGGCAGGAACCGAAAATAGGAAATTAGTAGTTTTAATGAGCCTTTAAATAATTCACAGGAAAAAGTCCGATTTTGTCATTCGAAATAGTTTTTTCACTATGCTCTGCCCACGTGATGAGCGCGCGCGGCTTTAAGTCCAATTTTCATATTGATGAAATGCAGCAATCTCTTAGCGAATGATATTTTCCTGGAGCATTGAATTAGCCTTTAATTACTGTGCAAATTAAATTACTGTAATTGTTGTGTAAACCACTTTTACTCACAATCGGTTAGTAATTTATGGATTTCTAACCTTTGAAGTAATCGGGAAGCGACTTATTACTTACTTTACTTTCCCAGCTAGCCGGGAAAGTACTTTCCCTGCTAGCATCTGTCACTTTTCTTACCTGGAAATGTCAATGTCATTTTTGATTAAAAGATGGTTTAGAAAGAATAGAATCCACTCAACATTTATTTAATTCAGAAACAACAACAACAATAACAAAAAGAAAACTATTTGGAATTATAAATATTAATAGTTACATTGGAATTATGATTACTATTAACGGTTAAAGTAAGACCGTGTTGCTCAAAATTATGAGTTTCAGAAATAGATGAAGACGCCGACGTTTCTGGATTTTCTACATGAGACAACATATTAGCAATTTTTATTTGTCCATGTAATGAATTCTCCACATATCCCTCTGCTACGGTGTTGGATTTCCAACCCCCCAACTTTTTCAACTGTAGGATATCTCCACCTGTATTTGCTAATAATGTTGCTGAAGTACGTCTAAAACAATGTCCTGTAAACCTGTTAACATTTTCCAGCTTTAAATAAGTGGCTATTTTTTTGGGAAAACTTCCTATAGCATTATGCCCAAAAGGCTGTCGTGTAATTTTACCAAATCTTATTTGTAAAAAAAATCTATCAGAGTCAATGTTATTACGAAGGTCACAGTATTGCTTTATTATATTTATCCATTCCAATTTTGTAATTACGGGAAGAGTAGGTTTTTGTGACAGGAATCACTATTATAATTCGATTTTCTAAAATATCCAGGTCACTTATTTTCATTTTTAAAAGTTCATCGCACCTACAGGCTCCGGAAATGCCAATAATTAAAGCAACCTAAAAAAATTTAATATAACATATATTTAATATGCACTAAATAAATTAAAATTACCTTTTGAGGAAGATATTCTATCGGGGCATTGTTTAGAAATGTATCGATGTCTGCTTCAGAAAAAACACTGTATAGTTCATAGGTATTTTCATACCTCTCCCTGCTTTTTTCAGGAATTATTCCTTCAGTAGCTCTCTCTGCAGCTACCCGCACTTCTGGTGGCGTACATTCAAATTCACTATCAGACATTTTTGTAAAATAAACACAATTTGATTATATGTACAATTAATGGCCTTGTGTATCGCCTAAATGTCAGATTCAACAAACTTGTTTTGTTACCTAGCAACGATCTCACAGGTTACTTAAAATAATTCATCTTATCACATAATGAAAATGGATACAGATATTTGAAACGAAATTATTATTGGTAGATTGTGAGTATTAGAAATCCATAAACTACTAACCGATTGTGAGTAAAATAGTATACAAACCTCGCGGGAACTCATTCTAGCCTCGCGTCTGTAGTTTACCTCGGTGCTTCGCACCTCGGTAAACTACCTTGCCGCTCGGCTGAAATAGAGTACTTTCCCGCTCGGTATGTAATGTACTATTACGAGCATGCTCTGCCAGGTTAACGTTAAGCTGGCCGAACATGCATTTCCCGGAAAACGACTGGAGCGGAAAATTTTGGATTAGGGCATCTAATTAGCCTTTAATTAGCCTTTAATTGTCAACTCATTTTTTATGATTCTGCTGACTTTGCTCTTCCAGCTTTAGGGACATAGTTAAATAATAAATAAAGGTTTAGAGAAAACATCCAATTTACCTGATTATATCCTTATGCTTTAAAATACACTCTCTCAGTGTTAAAAACCTAGCTTCTGCCTGGTCACATCCCAGCTGCTCCTTAACTTTCATCGCGTACTCATCAAAGTTTGTCAAAATATGATTTAGAATTCGAAGCTGACCCAGCGGAAATATGATCAAGCTGAAGGTGAACGCGTCTAAGAACATGATGAAAGACGCGCTGATCGTCCCAGCTACTGTATGCCACATGTAGCTAGAAACGTGGTGTTTGTTCTTGTCGTAAGGGAACCATGAGGAGAGAGGTAGCGCCTTTATTACTATAGTCTCGTTGGTAGCTCTGTTGATTTCTATTATGTCTTCTACAAACAGGGGGTGGAGCAGAAACAAGGCCGTTTCTGAAAGACAACAGCTATATAATATACGAGATACCGATCAAAATAAGACGAGAATTTTGCATAATAGGCCAGGCTTCTTAAATAAAAAAAAGCAAAGTTCGCAAAAAATCCGGTAACACTGATTTTTTTATATGTTGTTAGGATTCATATCAGCTGCATCATAGATTAAGTGAATAGATAGTCAGGGCCTATGTTATACTTTCTCGCTCCTAAATGACACAGAGAAATATGTGTGTGTTTGTAAATTGTGGAAAGAGTCGTAGTAGATTATGTGAAATCAAAAAATCGGTAATTTTTTTATGATTTAACGTGATCCCACGGAAGTTTGTTTTACTGTATAAAACAAAAGTCTAAAATTTCTACCTCTTAAATTGACCGCAACCCATTTTTTTCGCCATTTTGGGGTATTTTGGACATTTTTAGGGGAAGTTCGGCAAAAAAAAAGCCAGCTGTATTGCGAATTAAGAAACCAAACGCGAACCCTTTTATTGCCAATGTTTAAGGAATTTCTAGTTCAAATTTCAAGTTAATCCCACCTCCCCCTCCTCGCAATAGACTGCGCTCCAAATTTTAAGTTTAAATATTAAATAGTTTCCGAGAAATTCGAGTTTAAATAATTTTTTTTAGCTAGTTTTCAAATTGAGATCTCATTTATTTATTTATTTATTTATTTTTTATTTATTTATTTAACATACACCATTCCACAGTAAACACCAATTATTGAATGGGTAAAATACATACAAGATTACAAACAAAACAAAAAAAGAAAATATCACAATAACATAAATAACATAAATACACATTTTCCTATAGACAAATGATAATATAAATTAACAAACAGAAATACTAAGTAAAAACCATTTACAATTTTAATTTTTTTATCAAAGCCACATTGCAGTTGTAAAAATCAAATTTATTTTGTAATAAATTATAATTATGGCACATTTGTTGCAGCGGCGAAAACTTCATTACGTTGATACGAGGCGTGGGGAGATAAAATGTAACAGATTGTCGTGCAGATATACGAGGAACAAAAAAATTTAGTTGAGCGAGTATATTTTCACAATCAATATCATTTGTTATTAGTTTTCTGAGGAAAATTGACCGATTGATTGAGTGATTGAGCGAAAAATCCGATTGACATCTGCGTGGCGTCAAAATGTAGGCATATATTTTCACGTGGTAATCATCGTTTTTATACTACATTAGCAATATTATACTATTTTAGGTGATATATATATATATATATATATATATATATATATATATATATATATATATATATATATATATATATATATATATATATATATATATATATATATATATATATATATATATATATATACTTAAAAAAGGCCAATGCGGGTAACTGGGACCCGATTTTACATCATTTTTGAGAAAAATTACCTACCGTGTAGGTTTCAATCATTTATGAGCTTTCATCTGCACAGCAAGTCTCCTGGAGGTTTAGCTGACTTGGCACATGAGTGAAATTGAAATCTGATTGCCATGTTTTGAGTCGTTATTTTTTATTTTTTTGTTGACAATGTGCCCAGTTACCCCAGCCATTGGGGCAACTGGAATCCATAGGTGTAAGTTAGTAGGAAAATGCATTGAAGATTATGTGGGGCAACTGGAAGCTATTGAAACACGCGTTCAGTAAATACACCAAATTTCATTTTTTTATCTTTGAAACTAACCGAAATATGGGAGATGTATTAATAGACTGTCCATTCTTACGAAAAGTTTTTATAAAAAAATGCTAAATAATGCTATACAGTGCTAAAATATATATGTTAAAATAATAACATATTTCTTACTGCACTAAATTAAGTAAACATATATAGAGAGAGAGAGTAAAAAAATGATTATTATGGATTTATACAAGTAAACTTTAAACTTAAACAAAACTTAACAAAATTTGTATAATACATTATATCAATATAAACGTGCCTATGCATTAATTATTCATCAAAGGTGTCACCGTCATCAACAAACATAAACTTGCCTCTTTTATTTACAGGTTTGGACAATTTTCTCACAATTTGGTCTTTTGTAATATTGACAGTATCGGGTACATTTGGAAAGACATAAAAATCATTGCTCTGTCTAAGACAAGAAACTTCAAAATCTTTAGAATTTATTCGAGTGGCTTGACATACAAAATTCTTTTTTTTTTTTTTGTATCTTTGTCGTAAATGAAACTACATAGAAGAAAGTCTGTTACTTCTACATACTCACTTAGATTTTGTGGATTATTTTCTGGAGAGCAGTTATTGGCTGCATTCATGCCAAATAGCTCTTGATTCAGTGAGTCATCATTTTCGTTAATGTTGTTATTTTGTGTTTCATCTTGTAATGATACGCTACTTTTCGGTAATAATTCATTGTTTTCCTCCATGTAAGAGAAATTCTCATCTACTAAGTCATCATTCTCATCAATGTAATTATTTTGTATTTTGTATTTGTATTTCTAATGATGAGGCTGACGATTCTGACGATTCTGACGATTCTGAGGAGGATCTTGCTCTTTTTCTAGGTGCACTGTATATTTTCTTTTTCTCTTTTTGTTTCGATTTTGCACTAGAAGTACTTTTACCTTTTGCTTTTAGCTTTTGTTTCTCGGTTAAATTATTAGCTCTCTTCGCCTCTTTAATTTTCTTCTGTTCCTCGTCCTGCTGTTTTTGTCTGAAATATTCTTCTGTGGTTATAATTTCTGCGCCTACACAAATTCTTCTTCTCGTTGCTTGGGTTTTTACTTTCTGATCATCTTTCCCTTTAATTAACAGGCTGGCTAAAATTTCTTGAAAAGAGTTTGCTTCCAGGCCTGAATTTTTGTTTGAAGTACCAAGACCAAATTCTATATCCACTTCAGTATTAGTCTGGTTTGAAGTCGAAGGCGCAGAGCATAATTCAATGTTGGGTGTCTCAATTTCTTTTTGATGTGAAATGGACGCTTCAGGTGCTGGTATAATATGGAGGGATTCAACATCTTTCTGATGGGTATGTCCAACCTCGTCGTTTGGATTTTCAATGGATTTATCATTTATAATAATAGGGTTAGTTAATACCATTTCAGGGTTAGTTTTCTCGTTCTTATATTTCAGGAAATCCGATTCCAGAAACACCTTTTGTGAAATTTGAAGGCGATCAGGGCCACTTAATGCTGAATTGTATATACCTGTTGCTTTGAAAGCATTAATGATATTGCTAATCGGCATTTGTCCATACTCTTTGTTAAGAACCTGAACAAATTCCCTCTTCGGAATCTTTCTTCTGGGATTAGCTCTTTGCCATTTACATAAAGTTTTATCCCATTGACTTTTCATTCCCCTAAAAACTCCTACATCTAAAGGTTGTAAGGTTGTTTTCTTATTAAATCACAGGATATGTGAGAGACATGTCCATCCACTATTAGAAGGATTGGGCGTTCATTTGGGATATTAGGCAAAAAGCATTTTTGAACCACCTGGAGAAAATTGTTATCGTCATCCAACCTTATTCGGAAGTTGCGAAAGCTGTTTTGTCCAAAGGATCAGCTTTTTCAGGAATCATAGATTCCAGAACATTCTTCCCCTTGAATATGGTCAATAGCGGCAGTTTTTGGCCCGAAGCTGAACAACACATCAACACACTAGTATTTTCTCTGCCACATGTGGATATAGTTCTGGTACATTTAGTACCAACCTTTCCCAAAATTTTGGTTTTGGAAGGATCACTCGAGAATGATGTCTCGTCACAGTTAAATATGTGGCCAGGTCTACTTCCTATATTTAGATCTTTAATAGTTTTTTCCAGTAAATCAAAAAACCCATAAATGGTCCAAGGATTTTCTTGTTTCTTCCTTGCTACCTCGACTCCTTGTGGTTTTTTAAGTGATAGCTTTTGACGTTTACAAAAATTTAGGAACCATTCCTCTCCTGGTCGGTCATCTTTAAATCTTGTGGCCTGCTTATTTTTTTTTATGTAGAACTGAACTAATTCTAATACTTCTTCTCTGGACAATCCATATCCCCAGTCTTGCATTTGTGTCAAAGTCGCAGCTAATTCTTCTTCGACTTTAGCATCCATCGCTTCCTTTCCTCCTCCTCCCTTTCCTTGATTAGAAACTATCCCTTTTCCTCTAGTGCCGACCACATAGTATCTCAAAGTTGATTTTGGGATTCCATAAAAACGTGCCGCCTCGTAAATGGTTTTATTTCCACTAATCACATCGTCAGTAGCTTGCTTTAGTGCATCTTTGCTAAATGCTCCTCCATCGGCTCCTTTATTAGTTTTTCGTTTGTAATTCCGAACCATATTGATCCTATAAGAAATAAAAGAATATTATTGAGACACCGGGGTAAGTGGAATTTAAGTTCCAGTTTCCCCAAATTATTATGTTCCAGTTACCCCGGTACAGATTTTTTACGGGGCAACTGGAACACAACATTTACAAATTATGTTTGGATTTGTAACCTTAAAATATTGATATACTATCTTTAACGTACTATTTTCTAAGCATACAAAGTGATTTTGACTAAATTTGTTCAAAAAAATACTTACCAGGGGTCAATGAGGAAAAAGGTGTTACTCGTTGTATAAGCTAGTTCGTTAACACTAACAAACTTGTGTTTTTTTCAATAAAAATTTGAGCACTCGGAATAACAACACCACATGTAATGAACGCACTGGAGGCTAAGCAACCGCCACTTTCTAGGCGGGAAGTTCAAAATGATTAATATGAAAGAAATAGACATATGGCCCAGTTACCCCGGTGTCCCAGTTACCCGCATTGACCTTTTTTCGAACATCAGCCTATTTTATATAGGACCCTCTCAATTTGTTCCTTTATATAAACAATGATTCCCTGGTAAATTTGGGATCGATAGTTAACTGTTAAACCGTGCCCCAAGGGGTTCAAAATATTATAATTGGAATTAATGGTGAACATTGTTAATTTAATTTCCTAAAAATATATCTAAGCCCATTTGAATTAAAAACACAAGTATCAACTTGTCTAGCTACTGTCTGGCATCTGGTCAATTTATCCCCACCCGTCCACTGTAAATCGTATGATCGCTATGCACTGAACGGCTGTCGCAGTACAGTTAGACTGGTTTTATGTGCTGTATAGCAGCAGTAGTGCTAAACGCCACAGAAATTCTATTTAAAACTGTAAAGAAATGTCTCGCAAAACAGTTTTTCTTGTGGGCTTAATGAAAAGTCAGATTGCTGGTAGTAAGTTACCTTCCCGGGGAAATGTTTTAAGTGTTCTATTTTACAATATGCGTGAAGTGAAGCTGAATTTACATGAAAGTGCTTCTCTTGTAATTGACGAGACTTTAATATTTTGGAAAAAAGCTCGTATACCAACTCAAGACCGTTCGGATTGCATCAAAAAGTGTAAGAAGCTATATGAAACCTTACGGAATTTAGAAAAGCATAAAAGCCGAGAAAGCGAATCTTGTAAACAAAAAGAGAAACAATTTGAAGAGACTTTAAATGACCTCTTTGATATAGCACATGCTAATGCCTTAAATATAATAAAAATCAAAGAAGATAAGGAATTTTTGCTTATGCAAAGAAGAAAAGGACGCCCAGGTTGTATGTTAGGAATTGACAGGAAACTATTGAATATCGAAAAAAAGAAGGCTGCTCGAGAAGAAAAGGAATTGCAAAGAAAAAAGAAGCAGTTTTCAGAAATGGTAGAAACAGGTGTGCAACGTTTTTCTAAAAATCTGATTTCTTTTCTCTACTTCCAAGTTTCTTTTTCCACTCATCTTGATTTTCTTTATTTTTCAGTACATATGTCTTACTCTTCGGAGTCTGCTAGCGAGTCCGAAGAAACTGGTCTGGATTGTGAAACTGTTCCATTGTCTAACCAACCTGGGACGTCAAAAAGCAAGAGAGCTAGAAAAGATATGTTGACTGCTAGACTTGGGGCAGCTTTAGACAAATGTAAAATTAGTGATAGGGATGCTGTCCATATTTTAGTAGCTTGTGTCGAAGCCGTTAATTTGAATCCAAATGATTTTGTTATTAACCGTACATCCATTAAGAGAGCCAGAGAGAAATTTCGTAAAAATACTTCTATGGGCGTCAAGACTAAATTCGGTGAAATGAATTTAAACTTTGTAGTTGTTCACTGGGACTCTAAAATACTTCCAGATATTACTGGAAAAAATAAAGTTGATAGACTTCCTGCCATAGCGACAGCTCCAAACGTAGAACAGCTTTTAGGAGTTCCGGAACTTTCGACGGGAACCGGGCGAGAAATAGCTTCGGCAATATATGATGTCTTACAAGACTGGTATTTATTAGATATTGTTCAAGCCTTTGTTTTCGATACAACTGCTAGCAATACAGGTCGCTTAAATGGTGCATGTCATTTGTTGGAACAAAAATTAGATCGTGATGTTTTACATTTGGCTTGCCGTCATCACGTTTATGAAATTGTACTGCAGGGAGTCTTTCATGAAATACAAGTTTCATCTAGTACTGGACCAGACATACCCTTGTTCAAAAGATTTAAAAATGCATGGAAGGATATTGATCAAATGCAATTTTCAACATGGTTGTCAGATACAGAGCTTAAAGAAATTCTGAAGGACGATGCTAATAATATTTTAGTTTATACTACTAACAAACTTAAGGACGATATGCCTCGTGACGATTATCGAGAATTCTTGGAATTAATAATAATATTCTTAGGGGAGACGCCAGCACGAGGTATACATTTTCGACAACCCGGAGCATATCACTTAGCCAGATGGATGGCGAACGCAATATATTGCTTGAAAATATATTTATTCAGAAATCAACTTAAATTAACTAAAAGGGAGGAAAAGGCACTGAGGCGGATTTGTTGCTTCGTAGTAAAATGCTATGTTAAGGCTTGGTTTTCGGCTGTGAACCCTATTGAGGCACCTCTTAACAACATCAACTTTCTTAAAAAGTTGGTAGCTTACAAGATAGATGACCAATTAGTTGCAGAGACAGCAATCCACAAATTTATTAACCATTTATGGTATTTAAGTGAGGAATGTGCAGCTTTAGCTATATTTGATGAAAGAATAAGCGATGAAGGGAGAAAAAATATGGCACAAAATGGCTTGGAAATGGATGACTTGGAATTCTTCCTTGGTAAAGACCTTCCTGTACAATTAATCACAAAGAAATCTAAAGCATTATTCGAAAGGTTTGGTATCTCCCAAGACTTTCTTCAGCTAGATCCTGTGCATTGGAAAGATCAAGAAAGTTACATAAATGGGAGAGAAATCCTAAGATCCTTGAGAGTGGTAAATGATACAGCGGAACGGGGTGTAAAACTAATGGAAGAATTTAACGACAAATTTACAAAAGACGAATCCCAAAAACAATTTGTTTTACAGGTGAGCCGGTCCTTTGTCTTAGAATAATAATGACTTGTCATCTTTTCTATTTAAATTTGTACTCCATTGTTACATAATTATGCAATTTAATTTTCTTTTTCTTCTGCAGACGGTGCAAGATTATCGGAGAAAGTACCCAAAATACACACGAGAAGCCTTAAGTAAATCTTACCTGTAATATATATAAAGACTAAAAGAAACATATAATAATAAACAATTTATAATTAAAAATAAATAAGCGGGTTTGTATGCATAAAACTAGTATTTATATTCGACAAACGTTTTAGAATAAAAGTATTTAAAAAAATAAATTTCCCTAAAATGTTACGACGATGGGGCACGGGTTAAAAGTCTCTGATAAAGCTCAAATTTTGTACTGTATATTCTTTTGTATAGTAGAACAAAAATAGGGGGTCCTGTCGATAAAATAATTTATTTTTTTTTGTACCTATATGAATAAGGGCCACCCTAATATATATATATATATATATATATATATATATATATATATATATATATATATATATATATATATATATATATATATATATATATATATATATATATATATATATATATATATATATATATATATATATATATATATATATATATATATATATATATATATATATATATATATATATATATATATATATATATATATATATATATATATATATATATATATATATATATATATATATATATATATATATATATATATATATATATATATATATATATATATATATATATATATATATACATATATATATATATATATATATATATATATATATATATATATATATATATATATATATATATATATATATATATATATATATATACATATATATATATATATATATATATATATATATATATATATATATATATATATATATATATATATATATATATATATACAGGGTGAGTCAGTTTTTTGTAGACAAACTTTAACAGGGGATAGAACGCACGTTTTTAAAAAGAAAAGTGCCTATAAGTGCCTAAAAATATATGGCCGATCTAGCTTCCTAAGGAAGATACAAGGTGTTAAAGTTTCATTTTTTTTTACATTAATGTGTAATATTTTCTGAACGGAATGATATATTCACTAAATATTTTACACATATCTTAACCTGCATAGGATCAACTTGTTGTATTGTTCCTGTCGAAAATACTATAGTGGATGTTACTTTTTTCGGGTACTTCGGATATTCTGCATAATGGAACTTTTTTTTCGTACGCCACTGACATTATCTGATACATATTTCTAAAATAACGGCCCCTTAGTAACAATTTTGATCTCTTGTAATTTTGCTCTAACTACGACAGTTTTAGAGATATTGGCCGTTGTTTCTCTGACAGTGTAATGTCGTTATTATATTTTTTTTCTCGAATTTTCTTTATGACTTATAAACGAACGCTTAGATTTTTTCATGTTTGGGGGATAATGCCTATTAATTAAGGCGCATAAAACAAGCGGTAAGAATGTTCAAAAACTTGCACAGTGGCGGGGTGGAAGGGGTGCTCCACCCCTTTCGTAAACAGAACATCTACGCCAGACTATTTTAAAAAAAACTGTTATTTTCATTATCTACATACAGTTTAACAAAAATAATGTCCCTTCTTCTGTTTCGAAATTCCTGTGCGGTTCCTAGTTATTTTGATTTTTAGTGTTTGATGTGGTACTAAATTAAGTAATTTATTTATTAGCAATAATAATTATCGGCTAAATATTTAATTCTTTCAACTAAACCTACCTAAATATGGTGTGTTAAGGATTCTAAAAAGCCGAAATCTCTTATTCTTCATCTTTTTCCAATGTAGTCAAAATAAATATTTGTTATATCAAGCCTTACTCAAATACAATACTTTTATATGTTGAAATCTGTTAAATTACAAATGTACTTACAATACAATAGGTTATTGTGCAGTTGCCAAAAGTCTTAAAAATTTCCTTTAAGTTTTATTAAACTTGTGCATGTACCAATTTCTGTTTCAATTTTTGTTGTTGTTTGCTAAATAATTTCCATTTAAAACTAGCGTATTTGTAACTGTACGTAATAATTGCAACAAAATATTATACTCCTTGGAAAACAAGTAAGCATTATGTCATATTTTGAAACGACAGTTTGACGTATTACAAGTTTATCTACAAACAATTTTGCTTCATCTTGAATATTTTCACTGTTATTAATTATTATTTTTAAGATTAAAAAGTTATTTTATGTGATTTGCCAGATTTTAATTAGTGTAACATGCCGTTTACATTGACAAATAGCGAACAAGCCGACATTCATTTTATTTATGGGTTCGCAAATGGGAATTCAAGATACGCAGCTAGGGAGTATCGAAGAAGATTTCAAAATAGACGACAACCTCATCATTCCGTTTTTGTGAGTATCCACCGTCGATTTGTTAACCAGGGTTTGAAAAATGTACCCGGGGGCCGACAGAACAACCGTGGACGAGATAGAGACCGTATATTGCGGGAATTTAATAGGAACCTAACGACAAGTACTCGACGTGCTGCTATTGCTCTTGGTATTTCCCAAAGTAAAATTTCCCGGGTTTTAAAACGGGATCACAGACGCTCATATCATTTTCAACCTGTTCAAGGTTTATGTCCAGGTGACGCTGAACGAAGACTTACTTATTGTAGGTGGGTTCTTAACTCAATTCAAAATAATAGGGATTTCTTATCCAATATACTGTGGACTGATGAATCTTGTTTTACTCGTCGTGGTATAGTAAATTTTCACAATCTGCATGTATGGGCACATGAAAACCCACATGCCATTCGACCACGAAGTTTTCAACATGAATTTAGTACAAATGTCTGGATTGGAATTTACGGCAACCACGTGTTTGGACCTTATTTCTTGCCACAACGTGTAAATTCAGAAAATTTCCTACAATTTTTAGAAGAACACCATGGTAATATATGGGAAGTCATTCCTTTGAATTTAAGAAGACAGTCTTGGATTCAACTTGATGGGTGCCCGGCCCATTATGGCAGAAATGTAAGAAATTGGCTAAACAATAACTATCCAGGGAGGTGGATAGGTCGTGGAGGTCCAGTGGCGTGGCCTCCCAGATCCCCCGATTTAACACCACTTGACTTTTTTGTGTGGGGATTCATTAAGGAAATAGTGTATACCACTCCGGTTAATACACTTGAGGAACTTCACTTGAAATCGCATTAGAGATGCTTGCAATGAAATAAGGGTGCATCATTTAGTTAACTTAAGACGTTCTATGATACGTCGCAGTGAAATGTGTATTGAGAAGAACGGTTTACATTTTGAACAAAGTATCTAATTTTATGTGTGTAGGTACTAGTGTTATTGTTATTAATTCTTGTAATTGTTATTTATAAATCATTATTGCTAACAATTGTTATTTATTCCACAATTATTATTGTTAATTAAATATTGCTATAAATTCAAAAATGTTTATATCTCCATAAACATTAACATCAATGTTCATCTAATGTTTTCTTTTGTAATTGTAATTACTTGGAAAGAGATAAAGAGATTTCGGCTTTTTAGAATCCTTAACAAACCATATTTAGGTAGGTTTCGTTGAAAGAATTAAATATTTAGCCGATAATTATTATTGCTAATAAATAAATTACTTAATTTAGTACCACATCAAACACTAAAAATCAAAATAACTAGGAACCGCACAGGAATTTCGAAACAGAAGAAGGGACATTATTCTTGTTAAACTGTACGTAGATAATGAAAATAACAGTTTTTTTTTAAATAGTCTTTGGCGTAGATGTTCTGTTTACGAAAGGGGTGGAGCACCCCTTCCACCCCGCCACTGTGCAAGTTTTTGAACATTCTTACCGCTTGTTTTATGCGCCTTAATTAATAGGCATTATCCCCCAAACATGAAAAATCTAAGCGTTCGTTTATAAGTCATAAAGAAAATTCGAGAAAAAAAAATTATAATAACGACATTACACTGTCAGAGAAACAACGGCCAATATCTCGAAAACTGTCATAGTTAGAGCAAAATTACAAGAGATCAAAATTGTTACTAAGGGGCCGTTATTTTAGAAATATGTATCAGATAATGTCAGTGGTGTACGAAAAAAAAGTTCTATTATGCAGAATAGTCGAAGTACCCGAAAAAAGTAACATCCACTATAGTATTTTCGACAGGAACAATACAACATGTTGATCCTATGCAGGTTAAGATATGTGTAAAATATTTAGTGAATATATCATTCCGTTCAGAAAATATTACACATTAATGTAAAAAAAAATTAAATTTTAACACCCTGTATCTTCCTTAGGAAGCTAGATCGGCCATATCTTTATAGGCACTTTTCTTTTTAAAAACGTGCGTTCTATCCCCTGTTAAAGTTTGTCTACAAAAAACTGACTCACCCTGTATATATATATATATATATATATATATATATATATATATATATATATATATATATATATATATATATATATATATATATATATATACATACATATATATATATATATATATATATATATATATATATATATATATATATATATATATATATATATATATATATATATATATATATATATATATATATATACATACATATATATATATATATATATATATATATATATATATATATATATATATATATATATATATATATATATATATATATATATATATATATATATATATATATATATATATATATATATATATATATATAACATAAAATGAAAATCCTTTTCCGTCAAGGATGCTGGCAATAATCGAAACTTATTATCACCCTTTACTTGTCGACTGATAGAGCGAATTTTTTTCAAACCCTTTTGCTTTACTGTGCAACGATCTTCAAAGATTGGCTGCGGTTCATCATGACACAATATGCAAATCTGTAAATCTGCTTCCATTATTGATACATTTTTTTAAATTTTTACAATAGAAAGTCAAACAAAGACTGAAGCACGAGATAAGATCACTAAGGCCACACGTGTTCTTACAAAAACTGACAGCTACTTAGGTTTCGCAAATCAGAAACTCGGTTATTAAAATCTTTATTTCCAATTCCAATCTTTATTACAATCTTTATTTCCAAAAACACAAATTTTGACTTGCAGTGCGAGAGAACCGAACTTGTTGAAAGCGAGAATAATAATGAATAATGCATGCGGACAATGGGCAAGACTCAATTCTTATCGGCTGTAACATAATATAACTTAAAGAGATTACAGTAGCAATTTGAAATGGATACGTAAGTAGCTGTTGTACCAAAAACTTGAATCAGCCTTACAAAGTAGTTCTCATCCATAATATGAGAGGATCTTCTTAGATTATGTTCTCATCATGAGGGGCGAAGGGAACGAAATTCCATAGGCGTATCATTTTAGAGGAGGCAGAATTAAAAAAATGAAATAAAATATCCAAGTTATTAACATTGTTTTTAAGTGTACTGGTGATGGTTTTTTTTATTATCTTAAGAAAAATGCTGTTATTAGATGGTTCTAAAAATGTGTGATATGTATACTCTATACGTTTTCTTTATCAAGTTGAAAGAATACCGGTAAATTTCTTTCAAAAGCGGCAATGGCAGTTTGTGCTCGTAATACATACAACATTTTTTCTACAATCGCTTAATATAGTGTGTTCTTGTATGTATTTGACATATGTTTATATATTTTATAAGTTTTTTTGTTAGCTACATTCCTCATGTGTCATTTTTGACTGACAAGCGCCTGCTAAGGACTTTATAATAAAGAAGTGAGCGGGAATTGACACTATTGCCGCTTTAAAGCGGCAATGGATGACAATTATGTCATCATCGGAAATGGCGTACTTTGCGTTGAGAATTGAAAGCGCAAAAGCCTACTATTGAGGCGATTGCAGAAAAATAACTATTCCGCGTTATTCGTAATAGCAATTACCCCAACGCAGAACGCAGCGAGGCTAGGAAAATGCTTCCGCGAGCGAGACTAGGCAGATGACATCACATGCCAGCTGTATGCGTCAGATAGTTGTTATGCCGACTATCTTTCACACTACTGGATTGGGGCTTGTTGAAATCGGTATTTGACGCGAGAAAATCGGATACCATAATCACATCTACATTCGGCAAA
Source organism: Tetropium fuscum (assembly GCA_964058915.1). Classification (NCBI taxonomy): domain Eukaryota; kingdom Metazoa; phylum Arthropoda; class Insecta; order Coleoptera; family Cerambycidae; genus Tetropium; species Tetropium fuscum. Next base: position 21,200 of record CAXKVY010008103.1, read on the forward strand.
TTATGTGAATCTCCTTTTTGGAAACCCTCCTCCACATTTGACAACAAGCAATAAACAAACTATATTTGACGTTCTAAATAATAAAGGCATTACTAGATAATACTGTGCATAATATGCAGACTTCGTTCTAACGAGAACGTCACCGAACAAACCTAACGCTGTACAATACGGAGTACGGTTGATCTATCGCGCCTGCAGACCTAGCAAGCATGTGACGTCGAACCAATGACAACGTGTTTATCCGATTCAAATAAAGCCAGCACTTTCTACGGACGCTGTTGTGGTTCGGATTGACTTTTTTAGGCACAATTCTAATATTGCTATTATTGTGTCAAAAGCTTCATTCCTGACTACTTTTAATGTATTTTTTTTTGTGGACACACCTATTGTGATGGTGGTGTGATGTATGAATCACTCCACACTATCTCGGAACTAGGGTATAGTGTAGTAATAACACCTACTCTTAACGTTAAAGTGTATCAGTTAAATCAGTAACTGGATTTGTTGCGAGGTCGAATGTCTTAAATGACTGGCCTATAATATGGACTGTATTATTGTTAACTGCTAATTAATAATGTTCCTAAAACATGTATAAATATCAGAAACTAACCTATATATAAGTTAACAATAAAGAGGATGTTGGTAACTTGACTTTGTAAGGCATACGATTTGTACACCTTAATAATCTCCTCGTCCTGACTGCCCAGTATCCTATTTTCCAACACCAATATCTCCTTTACAAGGCTATCAGCCTTTGTAGTTCTGAATGCGAAAAATCTCATTAACGTCACTATGTATAGAAGAGTGACGCAGAGATTGCCAACAATCTCTCGGATCCTGTTTTCTTCATCGAAGAAAAGGATAAACAACTCGATAAATGATGCGATCTTGAACAGTAGGAAGCAAGTGAACATGCCGCCTCCGTAAATCTGGTACAATATCTTCAATTTTGGTGAACCTTCGAAAATGTACGGCCAATATCCCAGGAGGGAATTGGAGTACATGGTGACCTTTAGGTGGTCATTTCTTGGAAATACCTTAAAAAACTATATCGGTTAATATCCAATTGATACTATTGTTATCTAAATTTTATTAATAGCACCCTATTGATCGTGTTTATTTTGTAACATTTGTACCAAACGAAAATATGAAGGTAAAAATGTAAATAAGGAAAAAATGGTTAGATTTTGGGCTGTGTGTTAGAGTACATTTTTATAAAATGCGTAGATAGGCAATAAATTGGCGCAATACCTCCATTTGGTCCAACTCGATGCGTGGTTTAACTATCGGGTGGCGTCTGTGCTGAACAACACCCAAACACGTTGTTCTTGTTCTTTTAAACAAGTTTTTTATGCCGGTGCAGTTGATTTTTATTCCTCAGTGACCTTAGTGTTCTTAAAACAATTTGTGAAGTAAAGTGATTGTGTTCTAGTGTAGGTTATCTTAAGGGTATGTTTTTTCTATGATTTAATTAATAAATAATACTCAATGATCATTTTTTATGCCCATTAGCACAAAAGCTGTCAAAAATCGTTTTAGAATAAAACTCTCCGTTGGTGCCGCTTCAACAGTTTCCAGCGAAGAGAAATACAGAAAATATTCAAACGGCTGTCCAAAAATAAATAAATCACATTTTTGTCACTTTTTTGAATTTTTAGAAATTTCCAGCGTGCTGTAGCGGCGGAACAATCGGTCATAGAAACAAATAAAATACGTTACAAATGTAGGAACTTTTGCCGTTTACTTTTATTTTGTATAGAATGGTCTTCTCGACCAAAAAAACATAAAGGGTGAAAAAATTATAGCTATGGCAAAACTTTCCCTTATTTTTCCTAATACGCTTAGCCTAGAGCAATAATCAGTGTTAGAAGATCTATATCTTCTCCAAGAACTACTACAGTCACTTTTATGGGTGTCTCAAAATTAACGCAAGATTTGAATTAATTAGAAAACAGTTTTTAGTCTTTGATTGTTATTTTTTTATTGAATCATAAAGTACATAGGATAGGGTTATTTATGGAATAACACATCGGGCCAATGGCCTCCACGGCTTTGCATTAGTGGCGGCTCGTGGTCTTAATAGTGGGTGAAGCGGAGCGGTTAGAAGCGCCACAGGATAGCGCCGCAAGCGAATTTTTTACCAAAATTATTAAAACCTTCTTTATTCCATACACTTGATTTTGCACCTACAGTCAAACAGGGCATACAAAATAGTTTTTTTTAAATAAACACTTCCACACAACCACTTATAATCAGAATACCACTGATTTCGAAACCTACGAACAAAAACTCTGTCTTTTGATTTTCCTTGTTTTTCTATTTCAAGAAAAGGCTTATCAGGTCCCTCCGTATTTAAAAAGTCTCTTTTAGCTTCGTTTTTCCACCTGGAAAAGGGCGTTTCTAACAAGATGCAAATCGGGTCGTACAACGGAAACATTTCTAAAATAATGCGCAACGCGATGCAAATTTGCTTCCGTGCTTCCGAACGTCCGACCGAAAACTGAATTTAATTTATTCATGCGTACGTATTAGTACGTAAGCTTCCGCAGCGGTATTGCCGGGCCGCGCCATTCTATAATTAGTTCACGTATCTACCGTGCCCGCTTGGCCCGTTGTCATAGCGACCGTCGTAAACAGATTTGTTAATTGCAGCGCGATTATGGATCCTGCTGATAGCGCTTCCAGCAGGCCTGTCGATGATCGCCTCTCGGCTCTCGGCGCTCCCATTCTTATGAAAAGGTGTTCAGCCAACTACGTTTTAGCAATGGTTTTAGTTTTTAGTTATTATTCTTTTATAAGTATGGCATTAATTTTGATGATTAATTTTATAAGAAATTAGGTAAATTATATGTTTTTATATAAAATAGAAATGTAAAATAGAAATTTTTATTAATTTAAAAAGACCTAGTTTTGTTTTTAAGTTGAAAATTGTAGGTGAAGCGGCGCTTCACCCGCATCACCTGATGAGCCGCCACTGCTTTGCATGCACATACGCACTCGTTTGTCGAAATTTCCCATGACCATTCTGCATAAATGTGGCTGAATTCCGATTTCAGCGCTGCAGGTCCTGACTTGGCCAGTTTTATGTAGCTTTTTTGTAGCTCTTTTGTTACTTGGGTCCCAATTTTGTAGCTCTCACCAGTTAGCTTAAGTTGCAACCGAATCCATAGAAACCGAACAAGTGATGGTGGGTAAAATTTAAAATACGCAATCAATAGATACTCGGGCCCTGTAATAAATGCAGGGGAATCGCCCGTGCGTCGGCCTGTTCAATTTTGGATCCGGATGAAACGGAATGGCTTTTCTTCTATTCCCTATCCTCTCGATGGAACAGTTAGCTTCCGAAAAAATGGTTAGGTATTTTAACTAATTATTTCGACTATATGAAATACTACCGAAGTTATGAAACTTATTTGTCTGTCGGGTTACACATTTGTGGCGTTCTTGTTGCGCTTGTATTTAATTTGTAGGTTTATTATTATGCCTGCCTGATATGTGCAAGTTTTTTATAACGCGTGATATAGGTTTGGAGCTACAAAAGTTACAACCGCGTAAGAAAGCTACAAATGCGAGAAACCCATAATAAACAAGCTATAAACGCGTGATAAGCGCAACGGCAAAGCTACAAATCTGTAACACTCATATTCAGAGAGGGAAAAAGTTTAGAACCGCGTAACAAAGAAGCTACAAATGCGAGAACCGCGTACACAAGAAGCTACAAATGCTAGAACCGCGTAACAAAGAAGGTATAAATTGCGAGAACCGCGTAACAATGAAGCTACAAATGCAAGAACCTCGTACCCAAAAAGCTACAAATGTGAGAAACCCATAACAAACAAGCTACAAACGTGTGATACGCGCAACAAAAAAGCTACAAATCTATAACAAACATTTTTAGAGAGCTACAAATTTTAGTACCGCGTAACAAAGAAGTTACAAATGCATGAACCGCGTACCCAAGAAGCTATAAATGTGACAACCGCGTAACAAAAAAGCCACACATGTGAGAAACTCATAACAAACAAGCCACAAACGTGTGATACGCGCAACAAAAAATCTACAAATGTGTAACCCGCACAGCGAAGGACTACAAACGTGTAACAATCGTTGTAAGACAACTAGAAATGTGGAAGCTGGGTGGCAACAAAGCTACTAATACACGCTATACTGCTAATACTACTAATACAAATAAGCATAACAAAAAAGCTACAAATGCGTAACGAGTGCAGCACTTAACCTACAAATAATTCCCAAATGTTGGACATACGCAAAAGAAAAAATATAAACGTGAAACAATCGTATTCAGAAAGCTAAAAATACGAGAACCACGGAACAAAATTACTGTAAGTGCGTTTGTAACAAAGACGTTTGAAACGTGTGACAAAAAAGGTACAATGGTTGCATAAATATAGTAAAATTAATGTCACGTCATTTTTCTCGTAACTGGTGAGAGCTACAAAATGGGGACTCAAGTAACAAAAAAGCTACATAAAACTGGGCGATCCAGGACCTGCAGCGCTGAAATCGGAATTTAAGCCAGCAGTTTCGCATTTTTCTCGCAACCGGTAACAAAAGTGGGACCAGCTACAAAAAAGCTACAAATTACCAGGTAAACCCCGTACAGTGCTGCTGATGATTGCCTGCTAGGCTCATAGAGCTATGAAAAGAAATCTAATGGAGCTATGAAAAGAAATCTAATGGTCTCATGAATACAACTGAGGCCTTCGAAGATCACATTTAAGGCGTATTCGCCTTCCTCTATACTTCTTACATTTTGGAGAACTTCTCCAATTGCGGTGCTGATCTCAAGACTATAAAAATCTTGGCGAATGAAACAGTTTAGACGAATGTCTAAATTCTTGTCTAAGGCACGTTCACGTCTAGCTGTTGTAAATATTTGCTTTTCGACAAGTTCAGGGAATAGAGTTTTCAATCCTCTTATGTTATTGGCGATTATCTGGTATGAAATTGATGAGCAGCGTCCGAAATACTGGTTATAAGGCTCTCTCTTAATCTTAGATAAATCTATTTGATCTACTGGAATCCGTTCCAGTAGATGGGGGAATGAATCTAAAACAGATTGCATCTGTTGTTTGGCGTTAGGCGAACAGCCCGCTTTTTAACATCGTTCACAGCCATGTTAATGGCACGACTTAAGCTTGTTTCAAACTGAAGTCTTTGTTCGTAAACACAAATATTAAAAAGCAAATAAAAAAGTTGTTTTTATATAGCAATAAAAACAAAGATCGTGGTTAATGTTAACCAAACGTTTTAAATAAACCCCGCCGTATCTTTTTAGATTTTTATTGCGCTAGTGTTATTTGGTTCGGCCGGAGATGACGTGCCCCAAATAATTTAGCTCTAGGGGGTTTTAGATCTAGGGGGCCATTCGGATCTCCGAAACGAGAGAGTACATGGCCTGGAAATGTCTGTATGGAATGTGGCACCGTCTTGTTGAAACCACATATTGGCCACACCAATATCATCCAATTTCGGCAGAAAGAACTGTGTTATCATATCGCGATATCGAGCACCAGTAACAGTAACTGCTTGACCAGCCTCATTATCAAAAAAATATGGTCCAATTATGCCTCCCGCCCAAAAACCACACCAGTGACACGTTGAGGATGCAATTGTTTTTCGACAATCACATGTGGGTTCTCAGAACCCCAAAAGCGGCAATTTTGATGATTAACAAAGCCATCAAGGTGAAAATGTGCTTCATCGCTTAGGATGATGTTGCTCGAAAAATCAGCATCCATTTGTTGATGTTCAATAAGCCATTCAACGAACTCTCTTCGCTGTGCATGGTCATTAGGCTTCAGTTGTTGCGTTAATTGAATTTTGTAAGCATGGAGACACAGATCTTTAGTGAGTATACGCTGTAGAGAGCTTCTTGAAATTTACAATTCTTAGTCCACGACGCCGAATTGAGGTTCCTTGATTGTCACCGACACTCTCGCGCACTGCTTCGATATTGACATTTGAACGGCTTGTTCTTGGACGGCCAGTGTGTTTGGCGTCTCCAACGGATCCAGTCTCCCTGAATTTTTCAATTAATCTCTTCACAGTTGACGAAGTTACAACGCTATTCCGACCATATTTTGTATGAAATTTTGTTTCGTATGAAAATTTTATTTTGTATGAAAAACTGCGGCCGCCAAGCTTTCATTATTTTTGAAATATTGTTCAATAATGAAGACAAGTTGTTCTATCGTGTAACGCTCCATTTTTACTAACCCTAAGCTATCAACTATTGAATTGTTTTTTGTTTAGGGTTGCCAAACCTTTACTGCACAAATGGCGAAAAATTCAAATCTTGCGTTAATTTTGAGTTAATTTTGCTTCGGCATCGTCTATAGCACTGATCGTTCTGATTCCCTCCTTGGTAAATCCCTTCATCAATATTTGTTCGACAACAATTGTCTCGCGAACGATAATGTTTGTTTGCGTGATTACTGATCATACTGATTTTCTGGAAAAAATGAGTTTTAAAAGTCGCTCTTTTAAAAGTCTTCTTTAAAACTCTTATATAAATATTTTTGCACGATCATGCTTTTTTGTTAACTTATCGTGTTTGTTTCTACGACAGTAGGTCGTAGCAGTACGCTTTTGTTAGCCTTTGCTGCCAGAAATGGCAGCAAAGGCTAACAAAACGGTAAGTAACACCGTTCTAGAGTAACTATATAATTGTCAAAATAACACTTCTAACATTGCATTGATTTAGAATGGTTTTTCTAGAATTTAGTTTAAAATTGAAAAATTTAATTGAATTATGTTAATTAACTGGACTCTGGACATTTTAGCATTTAGAAACATTGTCGTCGAACGGTAAATTACCATTATCTATACACACGAGGTGACATGACCCATCGTGGCATGACTTGAACATTTTTTCGTTGGAAAAAATGACGAGACAATTGGTGTGAGAAGTATGCCCTATCCGTCAACCCCAGGAAGACGGAAATGGTACTCTTTACTAGGATAAGAAAACTGGAGCCAATGAGAGCACCTGTTCTCCTAAACACAGCACTAAATTTTGCACCACAGGTGAAATACTTGGGGGTAACTTTCGATGCTAAATTAAACTGGAATCTTCACCTCGAAATAAGAATAAATAAGGCCTACATATCATACGAGCAGTGTCGCAGGACCGTAGGGAAAACCTGGGGAATGAAACCCAGGGTGGTCCTGTGGATTTACACTGCTATCATAAGACCAATGTTGGCCTATGGAGCTGTTGCCTGGTGGTCCAAGAGTCAACAAATAACAGCAAAACTCAAGCTAGGCCAGGTACAAAGAGTTGCCTGCCTGAGAGTTGCCTGCCTACATCTAGAAAAAGCTCTGACTACCATGACTCGCCTTAAATCCGTTGGCATACTACCAAGCGCAAGCTGTGGCCAAACCAGCTCCCGCCTGTGGGCTGAGGCTGCCAGAAAGATACCCCTTTTACAGGGATGTGCAGATGGTATTCCGCCTCGGCTTGTCTTTGATAAACCTTACACCATACATACTACTGGTGAAGACGAGGCCGGCGTTGAAGGTGTAAACTATGTCTTCACGAACGGATCAAAGAAAAAGGATGGAGCAGGCTGTGGTATCCAGGAATCTGCGACTCCGATGCAGCTGGACTATGGATAAAAATGCCAGTGTAGTACAAACGGAACTCGCTGGTATAACCATAGCCGCACAAGAGATTGCTCGCAGAGAAATAACGGGCAAGACAATAAGAATCTGCACAGATAGTAGACAATCACTACTGGCCCTGAAAAATTATAAAATAACTAAAGGATCAACATGGGAATGTCACCAAGCACTTGTGAGAGCATGTCAGATGAATAACATCTGCCTGTGCTGGGTCAAAGGACACTCACAATGCAACGGCAAAATAGAAGCTGACAAACTGGCCAAGAAGGCAGCCAACCTGAGTATCCTTGGGCCTGGTCCTTCAAGTACGCTACCAGTTGCAGCGAAACTCCAATTAATAAAGGAAAACACCCACATAAAATTTAAGACGTTATGGGATGAAACAAGTAGCTGTCAGCTGGCCAGAAATCTCTTGAGATATCCCAGCGAAGAGACGGCGAGGGGAACTATCTGGCAATGTCCAGGGGTAAACTGCGATTTGTTACAGGAATCCTAACCGGAC
>CAXKVY010008104.1:0-17529 GCA_964058915.1 Tetropium fuscum
AGATTCATTCCCCCATCTACTGGAACGGATTCCAGTAGATCAAATAGATTTATCTAAGATTAAGAGAGAGCCTTATAACCAGTATTTCGGACGCTGCTCATCAATTTCATACCAGATAATCGCCAATAACATAAGAGGATTGAAAACTCTATTCCCTGAACTTGTCGAAAAGCAAATATTTACAACAGCTAGACGTGAACGTGCCTTAGACAAGAATTTAGACATTCGTCTAAACTGTTTCATTCGCCAAGATTTTTATAGTCTTGAGATCAGCACCGCAATTGGAGAAGTTCTCCAAAATGTAAGAAGTATAGAGGAAGGCGAATACGCCTTAAATGTGATCTTCGAAGGCCTCAGTTGTATTCATGAGACCATTAGATTTCTTTTCATAGCTCCATTAGATTTCTTTTCATAGCTCTATGAGCCTAGCAGGCAATCATCAGCAGCACTGTACGGGGTTTACCTGGTAATTTGTAGCTTTTTTGTAGCTGGTCCCACTTTTGTTACCGGTTGCGAGAAAAATGCGAAACTGCTGGCTTAAATTCCGATTTCAGCGCTGCAGGTCCTGGATCGCCCAGTTTTATGTAGCTTTTTTGTTACTTGAGTCCCCATTTTGTAGCTCTCACCAGTTACGAGAAAAATGACGTGACATTAATTTTACTATATTTATGCAACCATTGTACCTTTTTTGTCACACGTTTCAAACGTCTTTGTTACAAACGCACTTACAGTAATTTTGTTCCGTGGTTCTCGTATTTTTAGCTTTCTGAATACGATTGTTTCACGTTTATATTTTTTCTTTTGCGTATGTCCAACATTTGGGAATTATTTGTAGGTTAAGTGCTGCACTCGTTACGCATTTGTAGCTTTTTTGTTATGCTTATTTGTATTAGTAGTATTAGCAGTATAGCGTGTATTAGTAGCTTTGTTGCCACCCAGCTTCCACATTTCTAGTTGTCTTACAACGATTGTTACACGTTTGTAGTCCTTCGCTGTGCGGGTTACACATTTGTAGATTTTTTGTTGCGCGTATCACACGTTTGTGGCTTGTTTGTTATGAGTTTCTCACATGTGTGGCTTTTTTGTTACGCGGTTGTCACATTTATAGCTTCTTGGGTACGCGGTTCATGCATTTGTAACTTCTTTGTTACGCGGTACTAAAATTTGTAGCTCTCTAAAAATGTTTGTTATAGATTTGTAGCTTTTTTGTTGCGCGTATCACACGTTTGTAGCTTGTTTGTTATGGGTTTCTCACATTTGTAGCTTTTTGGGTACGAGGTTCTTGCATTTGTAGCTTCATTGTTACGCGGTTCTCGCAATTTATACCTTCTTTGTTACGCGGTTCTAGCATTTGTAGCTTCTTGTGTACGCGGTTCTCGCATTTGTAGCTTCTTTGTTACGCGGTTCTAAACTTTTTCCCTCTCTGAATATGAGTGTTACAGATTTGTAGCTTTGCCGTTGCGCTTATCACGCGTTTATAGCTTGTTTATTATGGGTTTCTCGCATTTGTAGCTTTCTTACGCGGTTGTAACTTTTGTAGCTCCAAACCTATATCACGCGTTATAAAAAACTTGCACATATCAGGCAGGCATAATAATAAACCTACAAATTAAATACAAGCGCAACAAGAACGCCACAAATGTGTAACCCGACAGACAAATAAGTTTCATAACTTCGGTAGTATTTCATATAGTCGAAATAATTAGTTAAAATACCTAACCATTTTTTCGGAAGCTAACTGTTCCATCGAGAGGATAGGGAATAGAAGAAAAGCCATTCCGTTTCATCCGGATCCAAAATTGAACAGGCCGACGCACGGGCGATTCCCCTGCATTTATTACAGGGCCCGAGTATCTATTGATTGCGTATTTTAAATTTTACCCACCATCACTTGTTCGGTTTCTATGGATTCGGTTGCAACTTAAGCTAACTGGTGAGAGCTACAAAATTGGGACCCAAGTAACAAAAGAGCTACAAAAAAGCTACATAAAACTGGCCAAGTCAGGACCTGCAGCGCTGAAATCGGAATTCAGCCACATTTATGCAGAATGGTCATGGGAAATTTCGACAAACGAGTGCGTATGTGCATGCAAAGCAGTGGCGGCTCATCAGGTGATGCGGGTGAAGCGCCGCTTCACCTACAATTTTCAACTTAAAAACAAAACTAGGTCTTTTTAAATTAATAAAAATTTCTATTTTACATTTCTATTTTATATAAAAACATATAATTTACCTAATTTCTTATAAAATTAATCATCAAAATTAATGCCATACTTATAAAAGAATAATAACTAAAAACTAAAACCATTGCTAAAACGTAGTTGGCTGAACACCTTTTCATAAGAATGGGAGCGCCGAGAGCCGAGAGGCGATCATCGACAGGCCTGCTGGAAGCGCTATCAGCAGGATCCATAATCGCGCTGCAATTAACAAATCTGTTTACGACGGTCGCTATGACAACGGGCCAAGCGGGCACGGTAGATACGTGAACTAATTATAGAATGGCGCGGCCCGGCAATACCGCTGCGGAAGCTTACGTACTAATACGTACGCATGAATAAATTAAATTCAGTTTTCGGTCGGACGTTCGGAAGCACGGAAGCAAATTTGCATCGCGTTGCGCATTATTTTAGAAATGTTTCCGTTGTACGACCCGATTTGCATCTTGTTAGAAACGCCCTTTTCCAGGTGGAAAAACGAAGCTAAAAGAGACTTTTTAAATACGGAGGGACCTGATAAGCCTTTTCTTGAAATAGAAAAACAAGGAAAATCAAAAGACAGAGTTTTTGTTCGTAGGTTTCGAAATCAGTGGTATTCTGATTATAAGTGGTTGTGTGGAAGTGTTTATTTAAAAAAAACTATTTTGTATGCCCTGTTTGACTGTAGGTGCAAAATCAAGTGTATGGAATAAAGAAGGTTTTAATAATTTTGGTAAAAAATTCGCTTGCGGCGCTATCCTGTGGCGCTTCTAACCGCTCCGCTTCACCCACTATTAAGACCACGAGCCGCCACTAATGCAAAGCCGTGGAGGCCATTGGCCCGATGTGTTATTCCATAAATAACCCTATCCTATGTACTTTATGATTCAATAAAAAAATAACAATCAAAGACTAAAAACTGTTTTCTAATTAATTCAAATCTTGCGTTAATTTTGAGACACCCATAAAAGTGACTGTAGTAGTTCTTGGAGAAGATATAGATCTTCTAACACTGATTATTGCTCTAGGCTAAGCGTATTAGGAAAAATAAGGGAAAGTTTTGCCATAGCTATAATTTTTTCACCCTTTATGTTTTTTTGGTCGAGAAGACCATTCTATACAAAATAAAAGTAAACGGCAAAAGTTCCTACATTTGTAACGTATTTTATTTGTTTCTATGACCGATTGTTCCGCCGCTACAGCACGCTGGAAATTTCTAAAAATTCAAAAAAGTGACAAAAATGTGATTTATTTATTTTTGGACAGCCGTTTGAATATTTTCTGTATTTCTCTTCGCTGGAAACTGTTGAAGCGGCACCAACGGAGAGTTTTATTCTAAAACGATTTTTGACAGCTTTTGTGCTAATGGGCATAAAAAATGATCATTGAGTATTATTTATTAATTAAATCATAGAAAAAACATACCCTTAAGATAACCTACACTAGAACACAATCACTTTACTTCACAAATTGTTTTAAGAACACTAAGGTCACTGAGGAATAAAAATCAACTGCACCGGCATAAAAAACTTGTTTAAAAGAACAAGAACAACGTGTTTGGGTGTTGTTCAGCACAGACGCCACCCGATAGTTAAACCACGCATCGAGTTGGACCAAATGGAGGTATTGCGCCAATTTATTGCCTATCTACGCATTTTATAAAAATGTACTCTAACACACAGCCCAAAATCTAACCATTTTTTCCTTATTTACATTTTTACCTTCATATTTTCGTTTGGTACAAATGTTACAAAATAAACACGATCAATAGGGTGCTATTAATAAAATTTAGATAACAATAGTATCAATTGGATATTAACCGATATAGTTTTTTAAGGTATTTCCAAGAAATGACCACCTAAAGGTCACCATGTACTCCAATTCCCTCCTGGGATATTGGCCGTACATTTTCGAAGGTTCACCAAAATTGAAGATATTGTACCAGATTTACGGAGGCGGCATGTTCACTTGCTTCCTACTGTTCAAGATCGCATCATTTATCGAGTTGTTTATCCTTTTCTTCGATGAAGAAAACAGGATCCGAGAGATTGTTGGCAATCTCTGCGTCACTCTTCTATACATAGTGACGTTAATGAGATTTTTCGCATTCAGAACTACAAAGGCTGATAGCCTTGTAAAGGAGATATTGGTGTTGGAAAATAGGATACTGGGCAGTCAGGACGAGGAGATTATTAAGGTGTACAAATCGTATGCCTTACAAAGTCAAGTTACCAACATCCTCTTTATTGTTAACTTATATATAGGTTAGTTTCTGATATTTATACATGTTTTAGGAACATTATTAATTAGCAGTTAACAATAATACAGTCCATATTATAGGCCAGTCATTTAAGACATTCGACCTCGCAACAAATCCAGTTACTGATTTAACTGATACACTTTAACGTTAAGAGTAGGTGTTATTACTACACTATACCCTAGTTCCGAGATAGTGTGGAGTGATTCATACATCACACCACCATCACAATAGGTGTGTCCACAAAAAAAAATACATTAAAAGTAGTCAGGAATGAAGCTTTTGACACAATAATAGCAATATTAGAATTGTGCCTAAAAAAGTCAATCCGAACCACAACAGCGTCCGTAGAAAGTGCTGGCTTTATTTGAATCGGATAAACACGTTGTCATTGGTTCGACGTCACATGCTTGCTAGGTCTGCAGGCGCGATAGATCAACCGTACTCCGTATTGTACAGCGTTAGGTTTGTTCGGTGACGTTCTCGTTAGAACGAAGTCTGCATATTATGCACAGTATTATCTAGTAATGCCTTTATTATTTAGAACGTCAAATATAGTTTGTTTATTGCTTGTTGTCAAATGTGGAGGAGGGTTTCCAAAAAGGAGATTCACATAATTTGCCGAATGTAGATGTGATTATGGTATCCGATTTTCTCGCGTCAAATACCGATTTCAACAAGCCCCAATCCAGTAGTGTGAAAGATAGTCGGCATAACAACTATCTGACGCATACAGCTGGCATGTGATGTCATCTGCCTAGTCTCGCTCGCGGAAGCATTTTCCTAGCCTCGCTGCGTTCTGCGTTGGGGTAATTGCTATTACGAATAACGCGGAATAGTTATTTTTCTGCAATCGCCTCAATAGTAGGCTTTTGCGCTTTCAATTCTCAACGCAAAGTACGCCATTTCCGATGATGACATAATTGTCATCCATTGCCGCTTTAAAGCGGCAATAGTGTCAATTCCCGCTCACTTCTTTATTATAAAGTCCTTAGCAGGCGCTTGTCAGTCAAAAATGACACATGAGGAATGTAGCTAACAAAAAAACTTATAAAATATATAAACATATGTCAAATACATACAAGAACACACTATATTAAGCGATTGTAGAAAAAATGTTGTATGTATTACGAGCACAAACTGCCATTGCCGCTTTTGAAAGAAATTTACCGGTATTCTTTCAACTTGATAAAGAAAACGTATAGAGTATACATATCACACATTTTTAGAACCATCTAATAACAGCATTTTTCTTAAGATAATAAAAAAAACCATCACCAGTACACTTAAAAACAATGTTAATAACTTGGATATTTTATTTCATTTTTTTAATTCTGCCTCCTCTAAAATGATACGCCTATGGAATTTCGTTCCCTTCGCCCCTCATGATGAGAACATAATCTAAGAAGATCCTCTCATATTATGGATGAGAACTACTTTGTAAGGCTGATTCAAGTTTTTGGTACAACAGCTACTTACGTATCCATTTCAAATTGCTACTGTAATCTCTTTAAGTTATATTATGTTACAGCCGATAAGAATTGAGTCTTGCCCATTGTCCGCATGCATTATTCATTATTATTCTCGCTTTCAACAAGTTCGGTTCTCTCGCACTGCAAGTCAAAATTTGTGTTTTTGGAAATAAAGATTGTAATAAAGATTGGAATTGGAAATAAAGATTTTAATAACCGAGTTTCTGATTTGCGAAACCTAAGTAGCTGTCAGTTTTTGTAAGAACACGTGTGGCCTTAGTGATCTTATCTCGTGCTTCAGTCTTTGTTTGACTTTCTATTGTAAAAATTTAAAAAAATGTATCAATAATGGAAGCAGATTTACAGATTTGCATATTGTGTCATGATGAACCGCAGCCAATCTTTGAAGATCGTTGCACAGTAAAGCAAAAGGGTTTGAAAAAAATTCGCTCTATCAGTCGACAAGTAAAGGGTGATAATAAGTTTCGATTATTGCCAGCATCCTTGACGGAAAAGGATTTTCATTTTATGTTATATATATATATATATATATATATATATATATATATATATATATATATATATATATATATATATATATATATATATATATATATATATATATATATATATATATATATATATATATATATATATATGTATGTATATATATATATATATATATATATATATATATATATATATATATATATATATATATATATATATATATATATATATATATATATATATATATATATATGTATGTATATATATATATATATATATATATATATATATATATATATATATATATATATATATATATATATATATATATATATATATATATACAGGGTGAGTCAGTTTTTTGTAGACAAACTTTAACAGGGGATAGAACGCACGTTTTTAAAAAGAAAAGTGCCTATAAAGATATGGCCGATCTAGCTTCCTAAGGAAGATACAGGGTGTTAAAATTTAATTTTTTTTTACATTAATGTGTAATATTTTCTGAACGGAATGATATATTCACTAAATATTTTACACATATCTTAACCTGCATAGGATCAACATGTTGTATTGTTCCTGTCGAAAATACTATAGTGGATGTTACTTTTTTCGGGTACTTCGACTATTCTGCATAATAGAACTTTTTTTTCGTACACCACTGACATTATCTGATACATATTTCTAAAATAACGGCCCCTTAGTAACAATTTTGATCTCTTGTAATTTTGCTCTAACTATGACAGTTTTCGAGATATTGGCCGTTGTTTCTCTGACAGTGTAATGTCGTTATTATAATTTTTTTTTCTCGAATTTTCTTTATGACTTATAAACGAACGCTTAGATTTTTCATGTTTGGGGGATAATGCCTATTAATTAAGGCGCATAAAACAAGCGGTAAGAATGTTCAAAAACTTGCACAGTGGCGGGGTGGAAGGGGTGCTCCACCCCTTTCGTAAACAGAACATCTACGCCAAAGACTATTTAAAAAAAAACTGTTATTTTCATTATCTACGTACAGTTTAACAAGAATAATGTCCCTTCTTCTGTTTCGAAATTCCTGTGCGGTTCCTAGTTATTTTGATTTTTAGTGTTTGATGTGGTACTAAATTAAGTAATTTATTTATTAGCAATAATAATTATCGGCTAAATATTTAATTCTTTCAACGAAACCTACCTAAATATGGTTTGTTAAGGATTCTAAAAAGCCGAAATCTCTTTATCTCTTTCCAAGTAATTACAATTACAAAAGAAAACATTAGATGAACATTGATGTTAATGTTTATGGAGATATAAACATTTTTGAATTTATAGCAATATTTAATTAACAATAATAATTGTGGAATAAATAACAATTGTTAGCAATAATGATTTATAAATAACAATTACAAGAATTAATAACAATAACACTAGTACCTACACACATAAAATTAGATACTTTGTTCAAAATGTAAACCGTTCTTCTCAATACACATTTCACTGCGACGTATCATAGAACGTCTTAAGTTAACTAAATGATGCACCCTTATTTCATTGCAAGCATCTCTAATGCGATTTCAAGTGAAGTTCCTCAAGTGTATTAACCGGAGTGGTATACACTATTTCCTTAATGAATCCCCACACAAAAAAGTCAAGTGGTGTTAAATCGGGGGATCTGGGAGGCCACGCCACTGGACCTCCACGACCTATCCACCTCCCTGGATAGTTATTGTTTAGCCAATTTCTTACATTTCTGCCATAATGGGCCGGGCACCCATCAAGTTGAATCCAAGACTGTCTTCTTAAATTCAAAGGAATGACTTCCCATATATTACCATGGTGTTCTTCTAAAAATTGTAGGAAATTTTCTGAATTTACACGTTGTGGCAAGAAATAAGGTCCAAACACGTGGTTGCCGTAAATTCCAATCCAGACATTTGTACTAAATTCATGTTGAAAACTTCGTGGTCGAATGGCATGTGGGTTTTCATGTGCCCATACATGCAGATTGTGAAAATTTACTATACCACGACGAGTAAAACAAGATTCATCAGTCCACAGTATATTGGATAAGAAATCCCTATTATTTTGAATTGAGTTAAGAACCCACCTACAATAAGTAAGTCTTCGTTCAGCGTCACCTGGACATAAACCTTGAACAGGTTGAAAATGATATGAGCGTCTGTGATCCCGTTTTAAAACCCGGGAAATTTTACTTTGGGAAATACCAAGAGCAATAGCAGCACGTCGAGTACTTGTCGTTAGGTTCCTATTAAATTCCCGCAATATACGGTCTCTATCTCGTCCACGGTTGTTCTGTCGGCCCCCGGGTACATTTTTCAAACCCTGGTTAACAAATCGACGGTGGATACTCACAAAAACGGAATGATGAGGTTGTCGTCTATTTTGAAATCTTCTTCGATACTCCCTAGCTGCGTATCTTGAATTCCCATTTGCGAACCCATAAATAAAATGAATGTCGGCTTGTTCGCTATTTGTCAATGTAAACGGCATGTTACACTAATTAAAATCTGGCAAATCACATAAAATAACTTTTTAATCTTAAAAATAATAATTAATAACAGTGAAAATATTCAAGATGAAGCAAAATTGTTTGTAGATAAACTTGTAATACGTCAAACTGTCGTTTCAAAATATGACATAATGCTTACTTGTTTTCCAAGGAGTATAATATTTTGTTGCAATTATTACGTACAGTTACAAATACGCTAGTTTTAAATGGAAATTATTTAGCAAACAACAACAAAAATTGAAACAGAAATTGGTACATGCACAAGTTTAATAAAACTTAAAGGAAATTTTTAAGACTTTTGGCAACTGCACAATAACCTATTGTATTGTAAGTACATTTGTAATTTAACAGATTTCAACATATAAAAGTATTGTATTTGAGTAAGGCTTGATATAACAAATATTTATTTTGACTACATTGGAAAAAGATGAAGAATAAGAGATTTCGGCTTTTTAGAATCCTTAACACACCATATTTAGGTAGGTTTAGTTGAAAGAATTAAATATTTAGCCGATAATTATTATTGCTAATAAATAAATTACTTAATTTAGTACCACATCAAACACTAAAAATCAAAATAACTAGGAACCGCACAGGAATTTCGAAACAGAAGAAGGGACATTATTTTTGTTAAACTGTATGTAGATAATGAAAATAACAGTTTTTTTTAAAATAGTCTGGCGTAGATGTTCTGTTTACGAAAGGGGTGGAGCACCCCTTCCACCCCGCCACTGTGCAAGTTTTTGAACATTCTTACCGCTTGTTTTATGCGCCTTAATTAATAGGCATTATCCCCCAAACATGAAAAAATCTAAGCGTTCGTTTATAAGTCATAAAGAAAATTCGAGAAAAAAAATATAATAACGACATTACACTGTCAGAGAAACAACGGCCAATATCTCTAAAACTGTCGTAGTTAGAGCAAAATTACAAGAGATCAAAATTGTTACTAAGGGGCCGTTATTTTAGAAATATGTATCAGATAATGTCAGTGGCGTACGAAAAAAAAGTTCCATTATGCAGAATATCCGAAGTACCCGAAAAAAGTAACATCCACTATAGTATTTTCGACAGGAACAATACAACAAGTTGATCCTATGCAGGTTAAGATATGTGTAAAATATTTAGTGAATATATCATTCCGTTCAGAAAATATTACACATTAATGTAAAAAAAAATGAAACTTTAACACCTTGTATCTTCCTTAGGAAGCTAGATCGGCCATATATTTTTAGGCACTTATAGGCACTTTTCTTTTTAAAAACGTGCGTTCTATCCCCTGTTAAAGTTTGTCTACAAAAAACTGACTCACCCTGTATATATATATATATATATATATATATATATATATATATATATATATATATATATATATATATATATATATATAATATGTATATATATATATATATATATATATATATATATATATATATATATATATATATATATATATATATATATATATATATATATATATATATATATATATATATATATATATATATATATATATATATATATATATATATATATATATATATATATATATATATATATATATATATATATATATATATATATATATATATATATATATATATATATATATATATATATATATATATATATATATATATATATATATATATATATATATATATATATATATATATATATATATATATATATATATATATATATATATATATATATATATATATATATATATATATATATATATATATATATATATATATATATATATATATTAGGGTGGCCCTTATTCATATAGGTACAAAAAAAAATAAATTATTTTATCGACAGGACCCCCTATTTTTGTTCTACTATACAAAAGAATATACAGTACAAAATTTGAGCTTTATCAGAGACTTTTAACCCGTGCCCCATCGTCGTAACATTTTAGGGAAATTTATTTTTTTAAATACTTTTATTCTAAAACGTTTGTCGAATATAAATACTAGTTTTATGCATACAAACCCGCTTATTTATTTTTAATTATAAATTGTTTATTATTATATGTTTCTTTTAGTCTTTATATATATTACAGGTAAGATTTACTTAAGGCTTCTCGTGTGTATTTTGGGTACTTTCTCCGATAATCTTGCACCGTCTGCAGAAGAAAAAGAAAATTAAATTGCATAATTATGTAACAATGGAGTACAAATTTAAATAGAAAAGATGACAAGTCATTATTATTCTAAGACAAAGGACCGGCTCACCTGTAAAACAAATTGTTTTTGGGATTCGTCTTTTGTAAATTTGTCGTTAAATTCTTCCATTAGTTTTACACCCCGTTCCGCTGTATCATTTACCACTCTCAAGGATCTTAGGATTTCTCTCCCATTTATGTAACTTTCTTGATCTTTCCAATGCACAGGATCTAGCTGAAGAAAGTCTTGGGAGATACCAAACCTTTCGAATAATGCTTTAGATTTCTTTGTGATTAATTGTACAGGAAGGTCTTTACCAAGGAAGAATTCCAAGTCATCCATTTCCAAGCCATTTTGTGCCATATTTTTTCTCCCTTCATCGCTTATTCTTTCATCAAATATAGCTAAAGCTGCACATTCCTCACTTAAATACCATAAATGGTTAATAAATTTGTGGATTGCTGTCTCTGCAACTAATTGGTCATCTATCTTGTAAGCTACCAACTTTTTAAGAAAGTTGATGTTGTTAAGAGGTGCCTCAATAGGGTTCACAGCCGAAAACCAAGCCTTAACATAGCATTTTACTACGAAGCAACAAATCCGCCTCAGTGCCTTTTCCTCCCTTTTAGTTAATTTAAGTTGATTTCTGAATAAATATATTTTCAAGCAATATATTGCGTTCGCCATCCATCTGGCTAAGTGATATGCTCCGGGTTGTCGAAAATGTATACCTCGTGCTGGCGTCTCCCCTAAGAATATTATTATTAATTCCAAGAATTCTCGATAATCGTCACGAGGCATATCGTCCTTAAGTTTGTTAGTAGTATAAACTAAAATATTATTAGCATCGTCCTTCAGAATTTCTTTAAGCTCTGTATCTGACAACCATGTTGAAAATTGCATTTGATCAATATCCTTCCATGCATTTTTAAATCTTTTGAACAAGGGTATGTCTGGTCCAGTACTAGATGAAACTTGTATTTCATGAAAGACTCCCTGCAGTACAATTTCATAAACGTGATGACGGCAAGCCAAATGTAAAACATCACGATCTAATTTTTGTTCCAACAAATGACATGCACCATTTAAGCGACCTGTATTGCTAGCAGTTGTATCGAAAACAAAGGCTTGAACAATATCTAATAAATACCAGTCTTGTAAGACATCATATATTGCCGAAGCTATTTCTCGCCCGGTTCCCGTCGAAAGTTCCGGAACTCCTAAAAGCTGTTCTACGTTTGGAGCTGTCGCTATGGCAGGAAGTCTATCAACTTTATTTTTTCCAGTAATATCTGGAAGTATTTTAGAGTCCCAGTGAACAACTACAAAGTTTAAATTCATTTCACCGAATTTAGTCTTGACGCCCATAGAAGTATTTTTACGAAATTTCTCTCTGGCTCTCTTAATGGATGTACGGTTAATAACAAAATCATTTGGATTCAAATTAACGGCTTCGACACAAGCTACTAAAATATGGACAGCATCCCTATCACTAATTTTACATTTGTCTAAAGCTGCCCCAAGTCTAGCAGTCAACATATCTTTTCTAGCTCTCTTGCTTTTTGACGTCCCAGGTTGGTTAGACAATGGAACAGTTTCACAATCCAGACCAGTTTCTTCGGACTCGCTAGCAGACTCCGAAGAGTAAGACATATGTACTGAAAAATAAAGAAAATCAAGATGAGTGGAAAAAGAAACTTGGAAGTAGAGAAAAGAAATCAGATTTTTAGAAAAACGTTGCACACCTGTTTCTACCATTTCTGAAAACTGCTTCTTTTTTCTTTGCAATTCCTTTTCTTCTCGAGCAGCCTTCTTTTTTTCGATATTCAATAGTTTCCTGTCAATTCCTAACATACAACCTGGGCGTCCTTTTCTTCTTTGCATAAGCAAAAATTCCTTATCTTCTTTGATTTTTATTATATTTAAGGCATTAGCATGTGCTATATCAAAGAGGTCATTTAAAGTCTCTTCAAATTGTTTCTCTTTTTGTTTACAAGATTCGCTTTCTCGGCTTTTATGCTTTTCTAAATTCCGTAAGGTTTCATATAGCTTCTTACACTTTTTGATGCAATCCGAACGGTCTTGAGTTGGTATACGAGCTTTTTTCCAAAATATTAAAGTCTCGTCAATTACAAGAGAAGCACTTTCATGTAAATTCAGCTTCACTTCACGCATATTGTAAAATAGAACACTTAAAACATTTCCCCGGGAAGGTAACTTACTACCAGCAATCTGACTTTTCATTAAGCCCACAAGAAAAACTGTTTTGCGAGACATTTCTTTACAGTTTTAAATAGAATTTCTGTGGCGTTTAGCACTACTGCTGCTATACAGCACATAAAACCAGTCTAACTGTACTGCGACAGCCGTTCAGTGCATAGCGATCATACGATTTACAGTGGACGGGTGGGGATAAATTGACCAGATGCCAGACAGTAGCTAGACAAGTTGATACTTGTGTTTTTAATTCAAATGGGCTTAGATATATTTTTAGGAAATTAAATTAACAATGTTCACCATTAATTCCAATTATAATATTTTGAACCCCTTGGGGCACGGTTTAACAGTTAACTATCGATCCCAAATTTACCAGGGAATCATTGTTTATATAAAGGAACAAATTGAGAGGGTCCTATATAAAATAGGCTGATGTTCGAAAAAAGGTCAATGCGGGTAACTGGGACACCGGGGTAACTGGGCCATATGTCTATTTCTTTCATATTAATCATTTTGAACTTCCCGCCTAGAAAGTGGCGGTTGCTTAGCCTCCAGTGCGTTCATTACATGTGGTGTTGTTATTCCGAGTGCTCAAATTTTTATTGAAAAAAACACAAGTTTGTTAGTGTTAACGAACTAGCTTATACAACGAGTAACACCTTTTTCCTCATTGACCCCTGGTAAGTATTTTTTTGAACAAATTTAGTCAAAATCACTTTGTATGCTTAGAAAATAGTACGTTAAAGATAGTATATCAATATTTTAAGGTTACAAATCCAAACATAATTTGTAAATGTTGTGTTCCAGTTGCCCCGTAAAAAATCTGTACCGGGGTAACTGGAACATAATAATTTGGGGAAACTGGAACTTAAATTCCACTTACCCCGGTGTCTCAATAATATTCTTTTATTTCTTATAGGATCAATATGGTTCGGAATTACAAACGAAAAACTAATAAAGGAGCCGATGGAGGAGCATTTAGCAAAGATGCACTAAAGCAAGCTACTGACGATGTGATTAGTGGAAATAAAACCATTTACGAGGCGGCACGTTTTTATGGAATCCCAAAATCAACTTTGAGATACTATGTGGTCGGCACTAGAGGAAAAGGGATAGTTTCTAATCAAGGAAAGGGAGGAGGAGGAAAGGAAGCGATGGATGCTAAAGTCGAAGAAGAATTAGCTGCGACTTTGACACAAATGCAAGACTGGGGATATGGATTGTCCAGAGAAGAAGTATTAGAATTAGTTCAGTTCTACATAAAAAAAAATAAGCAGGCCACAAGATTTAAAGATGACCGACCAGGAGAGGAATGGTTCCTAAATTTTTGTAAACGTCAAAAGCTATCACTTAAAAAACCACAAGGAGTCGAGGTAGCAAGGAAGAAACAAGAAAATCCTTGGACCATTTATGGGTTTTTTGATTTACTGGAAAAAACTATTAAAGATCTAAATATAGGAAGTAGACCTGGCCACATATTTAACTGTGACGAGACATCATTCTCGAGTGATCCTTCCAAAACCAAAATTTTGGGAAAGGTTGGTACTAAATGTACCAGAACTATATCCACATGTGGCAGAGAAAATACTAGTGTGTTGATGTGTTGTTCAGCTTCGGGCCAAAAACTGCCGCTATTGACCATATTCAAGGGGAAGAATGTTCTGGAATCTATGATTCCTGAAAAAGCTGATCCTTTGGACAAAACAGCTTTCGCAACTTCCGAATAAGGTTGGATGACGATAACAATTTTCTCCAGGTGGTTCAAAAATGCTTTTTGCCTAATATCCCAAATGAACGCCCAATCCTTCTAATAGTGGATGGACATGTCTCTCACATATCCTGTGATTTAATAAGAAAACAACCTTACAACCTTTAGATGTAGGAGTTTTTAGGGGAATGAAAAGTCAATGGGATAAAACTTTATGTAAATGGCAAAGAGCTAATCCCAGAAGAAAGATTCCGAAGAGGGAATTTGTTCAGGTTCTTAACAAAGAGTATGGACAAATGCCGATTAGCAATATCATTAATGCTTTCAAAGCAACAGGTATATACAATTCAGCATTAAGTGGCCCTGATCGCCTTCAAATTTCACAAAAGGTGTTTCTGGAATCGGATTTCCTGAAATATAAGAACGAGAAAACTAACCCTGAAATGGTATTAACTAACCCTATTATTATAAATGATAAATCCATTGAAAATCCAAACGACGAGGTTGGACATACCCATCAGAAAGATGTTGAATCCCTCCATATTATACCAGCACCTGAAGCGTCCATTTCACATCAAAAAGAAATTGAGACACCCAACATTGAATTATGCTCTGCGCCTTCGACTTCAAACCAGACTAATACTGAAGTGGATATAGAATTTGGTCTTGGTACTTCAAACAAAAATTCAGGCCTGGAAGCAAACTCTTTTCAAGAAATTTTAGCCAGCCTGTTAATTAAAGGGAAAGATGATCAGAAAGTAAAAACCCAAGCAACGAGAAGAAGAATTTGTGTAGGCGCAGAAATTATAACCACAGAAGAATATTTCAGACAAAAACAGCAGGACGAGGAACAGAAGAAAATTAAAGAGGCGAAGAGAGCTAATAATTTAACCGAGAAACAAAAGCTAAAAGCAAAAGGTAAAAGTACTTCTAGTGCAAAATCGAAACAAAAAGAGAAAAAGAAAATATACAGTGCACCTAGAAAAAGAGCAAGATCCTCCTCAGAATCGTCAGAATCGTCAGAATCGTCAGCCTCATCATTAGAAATACAAATACAAAATACAAAATAATTACATTGATGAGAATGATGACTTAGTAGATGAGAATTTCTCTTACATGGAGGAAAACAATGAATTATTACCGAAAAGTAGCGTATCATTACAAGATGAAACACAAAATAACAACATTAACGAAAATGATGACTCACTGAATCAAGAGCTATTTGGCATGAATGCAGCCAATAACTGCTCTCCAGAAAATAATCCACAAAATCTAAGTGAGTATGTAGAAGTAACAGACTTTCTTCTATGTAGTTTCATTTACGACAAAGATACAAAAAAAAAAAAAAGAATTTTGTATGTCAAGCCACTCGAATAAATTCTAAAGATTTTGAAGTTTCTTGTCTTAGACAGAGCAATGATTTTTATGTCTTTCCAAATGTACCCGATACTGTCAATATTACAAAAGACCAAATTGTGAGAAAATTGTCCAAACCTGTAAATAAAAGAGGCAAGTTTATGTTTGTTGATGACGGTGACACCTTTGATGAATAATTAATGCATAGGCACGTTTATATTGATATAATGTATTATACAAATTTTGTTAAGTTTTGTTTAAGTTTAAAGTTTACTTGTATAAATCCATAATAATCATTTTTTTACTCTCTCTCTCTATATATGTTTACTTAATTTAGTGCAGTAAGAAATATGTTATTATTTTAACATATATATTTTAGCACTGTATAGCATTATTTAGCATTTTTTTATAAAAACTTTTCGTAAGAATGGACAGTCTATTAATACATCTCCCATATTTCGGTTAGTTTCAAAGATAAAAAAATGAAATTTGGTGTATTTACTGAACGCGTGTTTCAATAGCTTCCAGTTGCCCCACATAATCTTCAATGCATTTTCCTACTAACTTACACCTATGGATTCCAGTTGCCCCAATGGCTGGGGTAACTGGGCACATTGTCAACAAAAAAATAAAAAATAACGACTCAAAACATGGCAATCAGATTTCAATTTCACTCATGTGCCAAGTCAGCTAAACCTCCAGGAGACTTGCTGTGCAGATGAAAGCTCATAAATGATTGAAACCTACACGGTAGGTAATTTTTCTCAAAAATGATGTAAAATCGGGTCCCAGTTACCCGCATTGGCCTTTTTTAAGTATATATATATATATATATATATATATATATATATATATATATATATATATATATATATATATATATATATATATATATATATATATATATATATATATATATATATATATATATATCACCTAAAATAGTATAATATTGCTAATGTAGTATAAAAACGATGATTACCACGTGAAAATATATGCCTACATTTTGACGCCACGCAGATGTCAATCGGATTTTTCGCTCAATCACTCAATCAATCGGTCAATTTTCCTCAGAAAACTAATAACAAATGATATTGATTGTGAAAATATACTCGCTCAACTAAATTT
>CAXKVY010008106.1:0-18021 GCA_964058915.1 Tetropium fuscum
ATACTTTATCAAAAGCCTGTGTTACATCAAGAAAGACGGCAGAACAAACTTTTCTTTCCTCCAGCGACTTTTCAATTACATCTGTGATCCTATGGACCTAATCTATAGTTGAATAACTCGTTGAATCCAAATTGATAGTCTGCGATTATGTTTGTGTCTTCAAAGACTGGTTTTAATCTTTTAAGACATTTTTTTTTCGAACAGTTTTGATATTACAGGGAACAAGGAGATTAGCTTGTAGGACGAGGCTTCATTTGATGGTTTTCCGGGTTTCCCTTTCTGCTACTTTCCATGTCTTTGGTACATATTTTAATCTAAAAGATGCAGTAATAAGATAGGTTTTCTCTTTCTGCTACTTTCCATGTCTTCGGTACATATTTTAATCTAAAAGATGCAGTAATAAGATAGGTAAGTTTTACAATGGCGTTTTAGAATTTCCCTCGTAATTAGGTCAAATCCTGGATCTTTTTTCGGGTTAATGTTTTCTTTATTTTCTTTTGTTATTTCTTTCAGGGTAGCGGGTCTGATTGCACCTTCTTCCTGGATAAGATTCTCTCAGTCGAGAGTGTTTTCTCCCTTATTCGGCTGGAGAGTCTCTTCAAGATGTTCAGCGTACCTGTTGGCTTTTTGCATATTACTTTTTGCCCTCGTACCATCTATATTTTTAATTGGTGGGTTCTGCTGTATTGTTCTCTTTAGCCTCTTGGCAGCTCTCCAAAGTGAATAGTCAGTTGACAGTTCACTTAGGTAGTCAGTAATAGACTTATCTTTGATTTTTTTAAATCTCTCTTTTGCGTTGTTGTATGGCATTATTTAATATGGTTTTATCGGCTGGTGATCTAATTTGATGCCAGATTCTTCTGAACCTTCTTTTCTCAAAAATAGGAGCTCTGATTTATTTGATGTAATTGTTACCTTTAATTCTTGGAATAATATCTGGAGTATTATCCCATGTAGCTTGTTGGATTAACAAATAATTCTGCCTCATTATCTAGTTGTTCTTCATTTCTTAGAGGCACTAACAAATTGATACTTTCTTCAACCTTTAATCTGAAGCTTTTCCAATCTGTTAGTTTATTTACTAATCTATGAGCTAATTCACTTTGTATAATGCTGTCACTGAGCGTAAGTAATACATATTTTGTTGTTTTGTATGTTCCCTTAGATAATAATGTATAAATTCTACAGATACATGTGGTTTATCCATTTATATTGCTTATTGCTTTTACTCCTAGATACACAATATGGAAAGTGATACGGAAAACAAGATAATGTATTTTTTTTAAATTATCCTATATTGGGGTGCTTGTACTTGAGAACCACTGAATATTAAAAAAGGTAAATACTCTTTTGTGAAGAATTCTATAAGGATTATATTTTATATAATATGTTTTAAAAGGATAAGGATTGTGGTAAGACGCGAAAATCTGTGAACGTGATCCTTAGAGGTGGCTTTTAGGGGTTCCAGTCTCTCAAGTTTTTAGATTTATGTCCTTTATTTTCTTTAATTGATTGTACTATTACCCTTCTGTTATTTCATAGAGATATTATTTTTTCTACATGGTATGTAATAAGAAATATCAACTTATTGACATTGACCTTATAACGCATAAAAGAAAATTCTTATTTTCTACGTAAATTCATATTTAGTATATGTCCTGTTATACACAATACACGATAATTCCTTAGTATAGAAGTGTATCATATCGGCATTATGTACCTTATTGTAGAGCGTTCTGCAAGAAATAATAAAGCGAGGATTATCCGGGCCTGTATATAGAGCTGCAGGGTGAGGTGCAATATTTTGGTCGGGAAATATTGAGATCGTGGCCAGAGCTATGCTGTTCCGATGCCGTGGCGGTGCGAGATGGCGTTCAGTGGGCAGGTGGGGTGCCCCGCTATTGTATATATCTCTCTCCTCCGTCCCTGCTCTTGGAAGAAAAGCACTTTCATAAATCTGGTGCGAGATATATGTGCTCACAATTTCCTGGATCCGGCCATTAAGCTACGCCGGAGCGAGAGCAGAGCGGTGTTAGATCCACCATTTCCCGTCTACTTTATTTGCTGTTTGATTTTCTCTATATAATATTTAAAGCACATCCAGGGACGGGCGTTTTCCATGGACAGGCCATCAAAAGTGGTTTTCCATTTTAAGCCCGCATTATTAATAATAGTACTAAAGTATGGATAAGTTATATTTCATTTGTGTCATTAATCTCATCAAACAAACCGAAATTCGTATTTACTTTTCACTTTGTAATTTTTTTTCATATACAGGGTGAGCACAAAGCATGGAACAAATTCCATCAAAGAATCATTGTTAGTTTCTGATAAAAAAGAACAATACCTAGACATCCTAAATAGATAATACCACAGATTTATCATTGGACGTCACTTTAACGCCAAACATACCCAATTAAAATGATCCAATTAAAATGTGAGTCGCATTCAACTGGTAAGCCAACTTACTGGCCCATAGATATAAATAAAATTCGAGACTTAATAGAATTCTCTATAATAAGAAATATCAGCATATTATATCCAGGTTGAAGAGGCATGGGACATGAACTCAGACCACTCTCCCATTCTTCTCACCCTTAGCGATACCATAATCTATAAAGAAAATACTTCTAGAATAACAGACAGGCGAACAGACTGGGAAAGCTCAGACTGGACCTGGAAATTGCCATCAACTTAACGGCGTCGATGAGATAAACAGAACAGCTAGATGAAGAAGTAGAACTATTTGTTTCCAACATTCAACAGGCAGCATGGAATAATATCCCTTCCATAATTGAAAGAAGAAGGGGAAACAATTATCCAGTAGGAGACTTGATATCAGGAAAATGGAAACCCAGAAGGAAATGGCATCCAGAGCTCCAGCAGATAATACTAACCTTAATAACGCCGCACAACAGCTAAAAAGAGAGATAGAAAGAATTAAAAATGAATCCGTTAGTGAATACCTGAGCGAGTTCGCAAGTGATAAATGCACCGACTACTCACTCGGAAAAGCCACCAAGAGATTAAGAAGGCCAGTTGTGCAAAATCTATCCCATGAGAAATGTAAATGGCAGCTGTACCAGAAATAATATGCAGAAAGCTAATTAATAGATTCGCAGTACACCTTGAAAGCACCTTTCTACCAAACGAAGAACTATTGAACTGGGAAGTCCACAAAAGAGAAAATATAAACATTATAGCAACCTCCCCAAAGGAAATTGCTAATGAAATAAAAACAAATTATAATCCTAAGAAATCTCCTGGCTTTGATTTAATAACTGGAGGAGTATTAAAACAACAACCAGAAACAAGAAAGCAATAATCAAACTCTCACATCTTATTGACGCCACATTGCATAAGTCATCATGATCCACAAACCAGGAAAAGCCCCGAGGTATCATCGTATAGGTCAATTTCTCTATTGCCCATATTATCGCAGCTATTTGAAAAAAATTCTCCTAAAAAGGCTGAAGTTCATCATTGAACAACGGACCCTAATTTCAAATAATTAGTTTAGGTTTAGAGAAGGACACCCAACCATAGACCAGGCTCATGAAATCACCAACATAATTGAAAAATCATTAGAGAACAAAGAAGTCTGCTCAGTTATTTTATTGGATGTTGCCTTTGATAAAGTATGGCATGATGGCCTAAAGTATAAACTGAATATGCTACTCCTACAGCAATACTCGCCACTACTGGAATCATACATCTCTGAAACATTCTTCAGAGCCAAGCAAGACTAAGATTAATCGGAATTGAAATAAGTCAAAGCAGGAGTCCTACACGGTAGCGTACCAGGACCCATCTTGGATATACACAAGAGATATACAACAGTTGTAAGACACCATAGTCAATTTCGTAGACGATACTGCCATTTTAGCGGTAGGTACAAATCAAGAAGACGCTGCAAATAAATTACAAACAGTAGTTTACAAATCAACAACCGGACTAAAGATGGCGTATTAAACTGAATGAAAACAAATAAGTCCACAAAAAATTCACAAATAGAATCGAGCAACAGCTTCCAATCAGCATAAATAATGCCCAGATCCCTTATGACAACCTGGCAAAATATTTGGGTATCACATTAGATGCAAAACTTCGCTGAAAGTCCATGTAAAAATCAAAAAGGAAGAGCTGGATATAAGATTCAAGAAAATGTACTACTTGGTAGGCACTCCTATCAACATACAACAAAATACTGCTATAAAAATAAGTCATCAAACCAGTATGGACTTATGGAATACAGCTCAGCTACTTTTATTTATCACCACTTTCACCCCAAATGACGGTAAATACTTAATACGTTCAAAATTTTATTAACTCCCTCAGAAATTATAACCTATTAAGTAAAGATTAGGAAATAATAATTTTTTACTGTTTCTTTAAAATACGTAAGTCATAGATTAACCGATGACACTTGTATCGAAATGAATACGAAATAGCTTTGTATAATATTTGTTTAACGATTTGTCATCGATTATCATCGATCTCCTTAGTTTAACGTTTACCTAATATTTTTGTTTTCGGTCCCATTGGCTAATGATTTAGCATTGGACCTAAAATAATATCTCCCAAAGTTTTAGCTTCCTAGATCAAACCTATGAACGCCGCAAACCGAGTTTGTTGCCCATTTAATTAACATGGGAAAATCGACTTTTACTTAAACATGAATAGCTGGTAGAAAATTTTTAAAAAAAAATTCTGATAGCATTATTTTCTAGAGAATTAAATTTTCTACAGAAAAGGTCCTTAACAGTAAATCCGTGATTTAATTATTCTCAAAGATATGCTCGTTTAAACATTCTCTTAAAAATCGAATTTCATTCAATTAATTTTAAGGACAGGATTATATCTAAAATTTTTTGAACTGACTGATTGCTATTATTATTTGAAACTGATTTATGATGTTGATATTTAAATTTTGTGCCTCAAAAAGTATAAAGTAGAAGGTGACTGATGAAAAAAAGGGGAGAGTAGGAGACAAAAACTTTATTAATTGTTATGATATTTAGTTACTTCACCTAAATACATCGATTTTCTGTAATATTTTGAAACTTTTCTGACTTTTCTAGTGTCTCTTTTGTTCGTTCATTCGTTTCTCTTGAAATTCTCTGAATTTATACTCGAGGCAACATTTTGGAGAATTAAAATAATTAAAGATTAAAAACTGTATTGAACCAGATTTAGCAGTTGCAAAAACAAAAATAATTTATTATGAATACAAATTTGATTAATTATAACTATTTATTATCAATTTAATAATAATTAAGCGCTAATCAAAGATTTTAATAATTGTTTAACAAAAAATGAAGAACAAACTCAATATGTGTTACAGGCAGTGAAAGACCAAAATCTTATAGTGTACTTGTACGTTTTAAAATAGATATAATTTTCCTTAAAATTAATTGAATTAAATCCGATTTTTAAGAGAATGTTTAAACAAGCATATCTTTGAAAATAATGATTTCACGGATTTAGTACGAAGGACCTTTCTTGTAGGAAATTTAATTCTCCATAAAATGCTGCCATCAGAAATTATTATTAAAAATTTTCTACCAGCTATTCATGTTTAAGTAAAAAGATCGTTTTTCTTAAACGGGAAACAAATTCGGTTTGCGCCGTTCACAGGTTTTATCTAGGAAGCTGAAATTTTGGGAGACAATTTTTTAGGCCCAATGCTAAAACATTAGCCAATGGGACCGAAAGTAAAGAAACACCCTAATATGCATATTATATTAACAATGGATATTAAAAGATGATCGCATAAAGCTACTCCATTTATTTAAGTAGTTAACAGTTTGCTGTAAAATAAATCACGTAGGCGCCGTAAACGGCCAGCACCCATAAAGATTTAATACAAATATTAAAGATGAAAGTCTCGCTGCAAAAGAACACAATTTATGTAAACCTCGTAAAAATACGAAAGTTTTATATCCAGGTGTTTACAGACCGTCCGGGCGAGCGGAAGAGCGGAGGGAAAGAATAGATGGGAAGTTTTGTTTTAGTTATTTGCGCTTTTATCAAGAAAGTTGAGTTAGAAGTGCCCGAGGCGCGGCCATCAAAGTTTGATAAGTTTCCGGTAACGGAACGAAGCACTACGCTTCTGGACAGCGGTCATTTTTCTCTCGTTTTCCAATCTACGCAACTCTCGGTTGTTTTCTTTTGTTCTCCATCAGAATTACTGTTCCCACGGAACCAGGGAAGGGTCTTATTACAATCCCTCTATATGGAGAAATAAAGTAACAGACTATTGTTTTCTCAGATACGTATATAACATTCTGGACAAAATTAAATATCGAAAACACCCTGAAAAAAAATTTAAATTACTTATTACAAAATCGGCTAGATTTGTCTACTCTCATGACTCACTTGCGGCAAGAAAGTAGTTCTTTACTTGCTATTTATTGTGTATTTTCACGAACGTATGAATTCGAATAGGTTGAATATTACTCTTTCCTTGTTTGTAAGTCATGCGATATATGCGTGGGCTGTTGTAGAGCTACATATTCGAGATAAAGGCTTATGTTGCTGATTTGTTAATATTTTCCATCAACAAGCATAAAGCATCTTACTTTATTATTTTTAGAATTGAAAATTTTCACAATAAGAAGCTTACCAGTATGCTCAATGTCATCATAGTTTTTTACAATTCATCACACTGCAACCATGGACCATAACATTTAACATGGACCATAAATAATATATCAAGGCATATACATATATGTACAGCAATATAATATCAAAGCTAATCTGCTATAAAGTAGAGTGATGTGCTTCAGGTTGGAGTCTGGCTTTAACCCTTAACTGAGAAGGTGAGGTCTATTTGATCCGAGCGAAGAAATATAATATGCTAAAACGTTATTTATTTGTACAGCGCTCTCTCGCCTCTAGTATCTTCCTATAATATGGTGTTCTATGCACCACCGATCAGTAGCCAGGTTTTTTAAATTTTTCCTGCTATAAGCAACAAACAATTAAACAATCAAAAGCCAAAGCCAATTAACTCATGGGAGATGGTCAATACAGTCCCCTCCCCCAGAGGTGAAGCGGAGAGAAAGAGAGCTGTGGGCGATTTAGACCCCAATCTCCCACAGCTGTACCATTTTTTTTTATCATGGACAAAAAGAGAAGACAGGAGGAAGATAGAAAAGGCCACAAACACCCGGCTGCAACTTCTAATATATGTATATACATGCTTATGACATAAGAATATGTATATACAACAAAAGAAGCTACTATCATAAACCTGTAAACCTCTTATAAATTAATGTAAATAGCTGTAAATAAATGAATTTGAATTTGATCAGTAGTCGTCTGTATCTCAATTACTTCAGGTCGTTTTACTGCTGTCGGGGTCACTACGTAGGTGTGACGATAAAACTTCCAGAGAAGCGAGGAAACAGCAAAATTCTGCTGCAGCTATCGATGACATATTCACAGAATTTATCCAGAACTGTCAGCGAGTTTACTGTATTGGACACAATGCCTATATTGACGAAATGTTGGTTGGCTTCAGAGGTCGATGCAAATCCCAAAAAAATATTTTGGGAGCTGTTATAACAAGTATATTTTAAGGTTCTCCTGCGAAAAAAATATACATTGATGAATATATTGAAATAAATATTGTCTCCCCCTTCATCTATGGTAATGTTTCCAAGTTCCAGCAATTTCCCGAAACTGTTAAAAATTGCCGGGTATTGGATAAACGCAGTATGCATCTTACACTACACCGTAATTTATAAGAAAAATAAACACTCAAGCCCTGTGTTTAAGAGGACGCCAATGCTGCCAAAACGACATTTAAACTATCAATACTAATTTAAAACTCATTTCATTTATAATAAGTTGGGATGTTTATGTTTATATCTGGTATATATTTTTCTTGAGGGCACCGTAAGTTTTTTTAATACACAAACTAAAATTCATCTTAGCTAGTGTTCATTTTCGGATTTCCAGCGTTCAAATCCATCGAGATCATACGTGTTACTACTCCCAACGAGCCCCAGACGCATGGTCAAATGGCAGAAATTGAATTTTGGTAGATAAGGCGAGCCGAGTGGATCTCTCAAAGACTTTTAGAGAGCGGATATTAAGAGTGGGAACCATTGAACGCCGGCGAAATGAGATAAAACAAACACACATGGGCTGGGCAGGGAAGGATCTTATAGGGGAGGAAAACAGCTTCCAATAGAAACAGATAATTAGTGCGACAAAGAGGAAAATGACTGATTTTAACTAAATCGATATTGCTTGATCTTTTGAGGTTATCAGAAATCTATATTTCGATTTGAAAGGTCTGCACGAGACCAATGTAATAAAATTAGAGGTAGTAGTATCTTAGCCTGCACATGGGCTTCGGTGTAGTCACATTAGATTATTTTGCAGATTAGACACAACACAGTGATGGTGTTATCCACGAAAATGGCATCGGGGTGTGAAATGACCGTGTGGGTCTCAATCGCCCTGATCAGGTGGGGTCGCCCAGCCGGAAAATGTACAATAATCGAATCATCTCCAGTGGATCATAGTGACATTAACAACTGAATCCATTATCATAGTTGATAAGATGCTCAGAGCATAATTATGGTAAGAAGTAATAGTAACTTAAGAAGGGTTTTTTATCTGAAACAGAACTTTAAATAATATTATGTAATTCTTTAAAATATAATTTGTAAACTATATATTGTGATATTTATTTCATATACATATATAGTAACTTGAGATAAAGAGATATAGTAAGATACATATAAAGAGAGAGGGACAGAGAGAGTAGAGCGAGATATATTTTATATTTTGGAATTATGTATGGATTTAAATGAGCATGGGAAATGAGCATCAAGGGGAAGTTCAAAAGAAGCTACTTATGATCTCATAATTGATTTATATTTACCTTAAAATTATTTTTTTGTATACGAAATGTTAATCTTTCTGAATGATTTAAGTTTTTTTATAAATTTTAAGTTGAAGGCTTTTATATCTGTTTACTTATGTGAAAGATGGTTTAAAATTATTAATTTACAATG
Organism: Tetropium fuscum; assembly: GCA_964058915.1. Classification (NCBI taxonomy): domain Eukaryota; kingdom Metazoa; phylum Arthropoda; class Insecta; order Coleoptera; family Cerambycidae; genus Tetropium; species Tetropium fuscum. Next base: position 9,033 of record CAXKVY010008106.1, read on the forward strand.
TATATTCAAAATTAGTGACAATAATCATATTTGCGATTTGATATCCTTAATAAATACCCTAAATTGGCCTGAGATAACTTATACTAATAAATAAATAGAAATTTGATGATCACAAATACATCTTAAGCTAAATGATTCAGGAATTGTTTATATTATGACCTTACGTGTTTATATACTACTGATAATTAATTAATGAGCTTTTCGCTGATTGGCTCTCAATTATAATCTCGAAGCTTAACATTTTTATTATTATATTTAAATTCAATACAAAGTAGTTTCCACAAACACCAAAACACTTTCACTTCGCTCGACGCCCGTTTCGCCAACCAAGTTGGCATCCTCATTAAAAACTAATCTTAAACTAAAAATCTACCCTATTTATACTATTTATGGTGAAATCAATAGTCACGCTTCAATGATTAGTTGCTAAGCAACGCATAAAGCGGGCTATACGGTATAGGTCCCTTGTCGCTATTCGTACTACTTTTACATTTTACAATTTCTATGCTCTCAAATGCATCCAACTGTCTATTATTGGTCACATTTCTAACTAATCTTAAATTACTAATATCTATTCTATGATTGTTGTCAAAAGCATGTTGTGCAACACTATACTTATCTGTCGTTCAACTAATTACAACTAATTTCGTAAATACCAGACCTTTCATTTGGAACAATTTTATCCTTTGGATTGTCTAAAAGTTGTTGTAATTTATTACTCGACGAATGAATCGCTGTTATTCCCACGTTTTTGAAGACCTTACTCAAACCACGAGTAAACCGGGGTTCGTACGGGATGGATACATATTTTGGAGACTCTATATCTTTTGAAAGGTCGTAGAATTACGAAGTGTGTCCTTAAATTTACGCCTCCTAATTAGTTTTTCAACTATATCTCTAGGATAACCATTACTCACAGCTATATCTTTAATTAATACTTTTTCTTTTTCAAACCTCTCATTACTGAGAGGGAAACTTAGTAAACGATGGACAAGAAAATTAAAACTTGCCATTTTATGTTGATAGCAGTGGTGAGTGTAATTAGGGATATATCTGATCGTACTGGTATCTTTTCTATATATATCAAATTTTAACTTATTGTCACTATTTTTAATTACTAATACATCTAAAAATGGAAGTTTTCCATTATTCCCTAGTTCATATGTAAACTTTACAGAAGTGAAACGACTATTTAATTTGGAAATGAAGACTGCGCTACATACGCAATCTTAGTGTCAAACACGGCAAAAATGTCATCAACATACCTCAGCCAAATCCTAGGAAAATACTCGAATTCTTCTTTTGCTTCAGTTTCAAATCGACTCATGAAGACATCAGCAATGAAAGGCGATAAACATTAGGCGATAAGGACAATTACTAATTAGGTTGTTTACCCGTTCATAATAGTCCTCTTTATCTAAAATAACAACCTTATTACCTTTATCTGCCTTTAAATAAAAGCAGTCTTTCTCGCGCAACCTTTTGATAATATTTTTATGATTTTTTGAGTATGACTTTTTATTGTTATTAATTATATTTTTAGAAATTTGATTCCTGCAAGTCACTCTGACGAGAATCCAATATTAATATCCAGTAGTAATACTTATATCTATTCATTACGATTTTATTGTAAATCATAATACAAGCAAAATTTGGGTCCAGTCCAGTTTTTTCATTTCGTTAGTTGGTTTAATACACAACAATTTAATACATTACATTCTCACTACTGCTTCCTGATGAATACAAAACGATAACCCGTTTTAATTAAGACCCAATTTGGCGAGTTCTAATGAAAAAACTTCCCTAATCAAATAAAAACCTCCGTTCCCTGCGATAAGGCGATAAATGCAATAACAAGTTGACATCTGAAGGCAGCTAGGTAGCCTAGAGGCGGTAGCCGGGCTGTGACGACGCGGGGGCGGCATAATCAGTCCTAGATTGCGAGCCAATCCTTAGGAACTGATCAGACAGTGTCATTATCTCGGCAATACCGAATTAGCTGGTAAATATTCATGGGCAGCGTTCAATGGCGATGCTCCGTTCTTGATTAGCAGCCGTAGACCCCCCGTTCTGGATCGGACATCGTCATTACCATGTCAAAAGACCAACATCTAGCTTGCACTGGTTGGCTATTTTGAGACCGGATTGCTTTGTTGCATAAACTCCTGAATAAACTTAACGCACCACTATAAATTTGTCGCAATTCGTTTCCGAAACTATGGACCGATTTGATTGAACTTTTTTTGCATAGTAGGCTGGGAAACAAAAAAAAAATTGCTTTTTTCGAAAATTGGTAACACCCTGTGAGGTATACTAGCAACCGTAACTTATCACAGCTGAAACAGATCGTAGCTTAACCTTTTCTTAACATTCCCATTTTTTTAGCCCAGCATGTCCTATAGATACTCTTTTTACACATGCTTTATTAAACGAAAAATTAAAATAATTGCAATTAATTACAATATTAAAATAAATGACATGACGTGATAAAAAAAGTTCTTTGCCGGCCTTCTGCTGATTAAAACAACTTTACCTAAACGTCTTCCGACTATTCTAGATATCGATAGAAATTAATATTACAAGATTGCGAGCAGTTAAGCTAATTTTTAACATAGGCTTGAATATGAAAAACATTTTAAAGTGCTCGTTTGACTAGTCCACACTTGCTATTAATTGGGAAATTATAAAAGAAAGAAGAATGAGGTTCAGAGAACTATGGAATAGATCATACAATTTAGTGACAACATCTGAATATCGCATAAGAATTTCACAGAAGTTTATTTTTTAACACGTCCTTGTTCGTAAGAAGAACGCGAAAGGCAACTCATGAGACCCGCTCTCATTCCATCAATGAGGGTAAAATGAGTTGGCCATAAAGTTGTCCCTGAATTTAATAATGAAATACGTAAATTTCCCCATAACAATTTAATATCAAGAGAATGACAATCTCTCCGTGCAAAGTAAATTCATTTGAGCCGAAGCCACTTGAGCCGTAATAATTTCACGCCGAGGCGTTTTCCTGGAATGCAGGTAAACACTGCCATGAAAACGAAATCTTAATAATTGTGACACAAACATTATAAGGGAACGAAGGGGCGGCGCGCGACAACCTATAAACTTCTAACAATATATATATATATATATATATATATATATATATATATATATATATATATATATATATATATATATATATATATATATATATATATATATATATATATATATATATATATATATATATATATATATATATATATATATATATATATATATGTATATATATATATATATATATATATATATATATATATATATATATATATATATATATATATATATATATATATATATATATATATATATATATATATATATATATATATATATATAGAGCAATACGTGAGATATAGTATGAGAGAGATACTTTATATTCTTAGATTATTTTGGATTTTAATTCAGCACTTTACCTCAAGGGAGGGTTCAAAAGAAGAAGAATAATTGATTTATTTACTTTTTGCATATACTCTGAAATTTTATGGAAGATCATTTGAGATTTTATGGAAATGTCAAAACTGTAAGAGACTTTATATCAATCGAAGCAAATATTTGGTATTCACGTCCGATCAACAGTATCAAAGATCTACCAGTTAAATAACAAGTCAACAGTCAACTATAATTTTTGAAAACATATGATAAACCAGCTAATAAATCAATAAATCCATGGACGTAGAAAAATACTAATATGTTGTCACTACTTTTTTGAGTGTCGTTGTTAATTTCAATTACATTAATAGTCAGAAATCGATAGTCTATCAACTTTTTTTCGGTGTCATTACCCGATATTGACAAACTTGCTTTATATGCTCCAACAGATGTTCAGGGGCTATATAGGACTGGCAAATAAGCCATCAAGGCATAATGTAATTAAATTTTAAATTGAACGAGTAAATTAAAACGAATATAGAATCGATGGCGCAATTACAAGTGACTTATATTAAATTTTAAAGGGTAATAAAGTAAAAGTAAATACATTAAGTTATACCATGTTCGATACTGTCTGGGCGTCTGCGAACTAATTAGTTTTAATACTCAAATAATACCGATAAAGTTAAATATTCATCAGCCAGCGTTAATGGATTACTATATTCTCTCGTAGACTTATCATTTAATTACAGTCAAAGTTATTAATTTGGCTGTCACGGCAAGTGGGGAATGCTTTGCTCCCCCCGAGCCTTTAAAAGGGGAGATACACTGATCGAGTGTACCGAAACTCTTAGTGATACATGTAATATAATATGCTGGAATGAGCATCTAGTTGCAAAACGTAATAAATGGCCGATAATTACTGTCCGTCTCAGTCGATATCCATCGCGTGGTTCCACGTTGGGCGCCAATTTTGTATATTCACACCTTTCACACCAAAAAAAATATATTTCTAGTCACCGTTCTGTAATATCGATAGGTGCTCTAAAAACATTATAATTAATAGAATTATTGATAGGTGCTCTAAAAACATTATAATTAATCATAAAAAACCCAAACATTCATCATTAGGATTATTTGCTTCAATAAATAAAGAGATACGATGTATAGGAGAATAAAAAAATACACGAAAACCACATATTTAAAAATTAATTTGTGGCTTCATGGGCGCCGCAAGGGTCAAATATAGAGGGGCAAAGTAAAATAAATCAAATATAGGGGGCAGTGATGTAGCCAGGATTTCACTTGGGGAAGTGGGGGGTCCGAGTATCACTACCGGAATATTAGCTCTGCCCCATGAGGCTTCATAGCGCCACAGGCAATGAGAATGTCCAGTTTATCACCAGCAGGGATTCTAGTAGGCGTCGTAAAAAATCCTGGTGTAGACTCCGACCGTTCCGTTATTGGAGAATTTTGCTTCATCAGCCCATAAAATTTCCATATAAAATAATCTATCTGCATTGGATCTACCACCGAACCAGTTAGAGAAATTGACTCTCCGAATATAATCACCGGGAAGCAATTCTTGTACAGTTTTTGGTTTAAATTGATGTAGTTTGTAGAAGTATGTTATACGTGAAACCGTTGATTTTTAGATTTCACTTTCCTTGCTTACTTGTCGACAAGAAGCATTCTTGTGTACATTGAAATATGCTAAAATATTTGCTTCATTGTCTCATTCCTTACAGGTCGCCTCCTTTCCCTTTTCTTAGATTGGATTGTATTCCGTTCCTCAAAATTTCGAGCTATGCGCCGAAATGTGATTGGAGGATGATGCCGTCGTCGATAATGACGTATTCTGCGAAATAACTTGGCTGCAGCTTTTGTACTTCGTCTACATTCTCCAAACAAATCGAGTAGATTTATCTCTTGATATTATTTTGCAGAACCTGTTGACGAAAGAAATAATTACAAACACACTCTCAAGAAATAAAATTTAAGACAATTCTCCATTTTAGTATCAAATGAGTGAAGCACTTTAGTATAGTTTATAACTGTCAAATTAATGTCATTATTTTTGTAACAAACAAGTGCAATGACAATCTGGATCAAAACCTATTATGTCTGTCAAATTCTTACTATCATCAAAAGAATTGGTCAAAATTCGGGGTTATTCGACCCAAGATAGTGATTTTATGGTATGTATGGATTGACAATATCATGAATTAAAAAAATATAAAAAAACATGGTGTCCCTATGTAAATAATGAAGTTGAAATACATTTCGGTATCACCCTGTATCAATACCATAAATTTAATATCATATTTAGAGTTAGCATAATCGAAAACATCATTGCAAATTATTTTATATGATGGACTGATGAAGCAAAATTCTCCAATAACAAAACGACTTATAGACCAGCATTTATTACCACGCCTACGAGAATCCCCGATTGCTACAAACTAGACGTTCTCAGTAATATCTGGCCCAATGTATGGGTCGGTATAGTGGAAGACCGATTATTGGGTCCATATTTTTTTCAAGAAAATTTTAATAAAGAGAGATACCTAAACTTTCTCCAAAATTAATTTGAGGAATATCTGGACGAGTTACCAGTCAACAGGCATGTTGATATGTCCTTTGAACAAGATTGATACCCTTCGCACCACCGTAGACCAGTGAAGGCACATCTCCGACAGCGATTTTTAGAAAATTGAATGATCTAATGAATGGATTTTTGGATTTAAGTCTTGATGGTGCAGTAACGGTAGCTCTATCACCGGATCTCACTCCGTTAAGTTTTTCCTTTGGGGTTATTTGAAGAAGGAAATTTATAAAGTTCTAGTGCGAAAAGTTGAAGAAATGAAAGAGAGAATGGGTGACATATTGAACATTTATAATTGTGATTTTCTTGCTTTTACAGTAAATAATGTTGTTACTGTCAAAAGTGTTGTTAATCATTAGAAGCACAGATTTTATACGTAAAACAAAGAATAGAAATATTAATTATGATAGGCCACGGTGATTTAACCCGAAGATATAAAGTTGTGTGTGATATGTTCAATTCGAACTATGAAGGTAAGAACGCCAGTCAGTCGATAGTCAGCAGGATTGATAAGAAGTATAGAGAGCATGGCACTGCCAGAGATCTTCCGAGAGGTGGACGTAACAGAGTTGTTAATGATGAAAATAGTTAATTGTTTTGTTGTCCGTCCATGAAAATCGGCATTCGATGACGCGAGGAATTGCAGGTGAATATGGTATTTAAAAATTCCCGAAGGTCAACAGGTATCATCCATATAAAGTTAAATTAATACATGAGTTAAGCGAGGATGATCCAGATCGAAAATCGATGTTCAATTTTGCCAAGAAATGTTGGAAAGAATATGCATAAATCCCACGTTTTTTAACAAATGCGATTTTATTTTCGGACGAGGCGACGTTTTCCTTTCATACCGCTGTGAACAGGCAAAACTGCAGATACTGGGATAGTGACAGGCCAAATTGGAAAATTGAGGCTCACACTCAATATCCACAAAAATAAATGTATGGGCTGGTATTATAGCAAGAAGGATTTTGGGCCATATTTCATTGAGGGAAATTTAACCGGAGCCACTTATTTAGTTTTTCTCGGCAACGACTTAACCCCCGCACTCGCCGTATTGTTCCCAAATATTGACGATCCATACGTTCCAGCTAATGAAATCTGGTATCAGCAAGATGGAGCACCCCCTCATTACCCCCGCACTAAATGTCCGTCAATATTTACACGAGGTATTCCCAGGGCGGTGGATTGGTCGAAGAGGGTCTATGAAATGGCCTGCTCGATCGCCTGATTTAATCCCATTGGATTTCTTCCAATGGGGTTACATGAGAATTATATTTTTCTCCTAAAAACTGAGGAATCTGGAGGAACTGAAGGAGCGAATACGGTACCACATAATAGCAGTGTCTCCGATTGTTTTAAATAATGTGTAGGAGGAAACATTCAATCGTTTAGAGTTATGATTAAGAAAGGAGAAAGGTCGCAATTTCGAACATTTAATTTAGAATAATATTTATTTATACCTACGTTTCTATTATTTTTCATACATTCTTTGTTTTGTTCTGTTTGTTACTACGTTTTACTAGTAGTTTTCTTGAGTTAAGTTGTTCATTGTTTACTATATTCTTATCAACATTTCGATCGTATTAAATTAAATGTGTTTAGGGACATTATTGCTTCTTCCAATTGTTTTTGTGTACTCGTAGAGTAGTCATGATTAAATTTTTATTAATTCGTTTAAACCTCGTTTTCTCAAAATAAATATAAAGTATGGTATATTGCCGACCTCATAATGAGCTCGTCTAAAACAATCTGCCTTAAATATACTGTTGCCATTTAAAAAAATATATCGATGACGTCATCCGGAACACGTAGAGCGCCATCTTATTGTACATTACATTAAAATAAGCGGAATTAAAAATAGAAATCGACGTGTCCGAGGATTTTAGATAGAAACGTCAGTCTTAACGTTAAAGAAATATTGAATTTATCTGATACTTTTCTAACGCACTGTATAGTATAAAGATGTTTCACATTATAGTTGCCTTAAACATCCGAATTAGACTAGCTCTCTTAAAGCCACGATTAATTTCATTTAAAATAATCATTTCCCATCGAATATAGGTTGGTATTCTGATGATGCGTAGCGGAAATATTGGAAAGTCATTATTTATAAGCAGGCAGAATGTTCTGCCATGATTTATATCCCCGCAGATATATCCGGGCATTAAATAAGCGTTCAACTTTTTGCGCATCAGCTTAAGACGCGATTTGTCTGTTTTAAGACTTGAACTTGACGAATCATATTTTTCTCATTTCGGGGTAGGTGGGGCGGGCCGTTCCGTCTCCGGCGAGATGAGTGAACATCCATCACCGGGGCTCCCGCGGCACGGCATCCATTCTCTGCGATGATGGAAGTGAAACTCTTACAACATCTCTGATAAGAGCTGGCAAAAAACCCTTAGTGGATGTCTCGAGATACTTTATGTATAAAAGAAACGCGCCGACGAGGAATCTCTCTAGATCGAGCAAAAGCCTCACATTTATAACTAACCTCATCCATCTTCTTCCCGCAGGGGGAACTCAAATGCAGCTCAATTTGTCAGAAAATCTAATGCTTCAGTTTCTTCCATTTCCGCAGACATAGCAATACCAATAAAGCCCAATCGAAGTCATCCCCGAACTGCCAGGCGATACCTTACGCTCCCGATCCATGACTTATTTTATTATTATTGTATTCAGGCACCGGGAATGAAGCGATATTCGAAGCGATCTTTTTAAAATTCCCCAGAAAGGAACACACGAAACCGGCTCCATTTTCAACGATCAGCTTATTTAACGTTAAAGTTTAAAACAAATACGTTTACGCCAGTTTTAAATTTTCACAAACATATTCCTCAGGAAAACATAATTGAGACCTCATAAATTACGAGCCACATGATCACCTAGAGGGATTTCATAATTTCATGTTGACCATCTGTATCTTAGTAACATTCTTACTAAGCTGGATAGTTCACT
>CAXKVY010008108.1:0-12045 GCA_964058915.1 Tetropium fuscum
GTCCGAGACGTTCGATTTAAAGCAATGTATCTCAAATAAATACCGAGATAATGCCATGCAATAGGAAACAAACTGTTCAGAAAAGATGAGGCTATAGAGTGATTTCAGTTGACAACAGGTACTGTAGCTCCTGCGCCCCACAGGGTGTTACAAACTTCGGGAAGAAAACTTCGTCTCATTATTGCACCCCGTATATGCTCAAATTAAATTCTGAAGAAAAATTTCTTAGATTGCATCGTTACTGAGGAATCAATCTACATTTGAAAAATAAAATCATCAAAATCTCATGAGCCGTTCGCGAGGCTTCGAACTTTTAAATTAGGTTATGCCGCGTTTATCCTCTTGGGTTTTTCTAAAGCGTTTGACACTCTAGATCACGCTTTATTGGGCGCCAAACTCGAGTACTATGGTTGTGACACCAATTCAGTCAAATTCTTTAAGTCATATCTAAGCTGCCGCGAACAGGTTGTTAGTTTGAACGGTAACATATCTCATGTTATACCTATATCTTCGGGCGTACCCCAAGGGTCAGTTTGGGGACCAATATTATTGCTAATTTATACAGCTGACATTATTTCCTGTGTAAATCATACTAAAATTCAGTTATATGCGGACGATACATCGTTATCACCTCATTCCATCCTCGTGATATTGATTTAGCTTGCAAAAAATAAATTCTTATTTACAGTCGCTTTTGAATTATTCGAAAAACAACAATTTAAAGCTTAATCCTCATAAATGTGTCGTCATTTGTTATAGTAGTCATAGAGTAAAAAGTCAAGTGGAATTAACCCTTAAACTAACCTTAGATGATAAATCACTCACTCTTGTTACTAAATCCAAAAACCTTGGTTTGACTTTTGAAAATAATATGCGTTTCGAAGAACATGTCTCTTTAATACAAAAAAAAATGTTACATAGCTTTAAAATTATTACATAATAATGTTTCCATTTTGAATTTCAAACTTAGAAAAAAATTGTGTGAGTCTCTCGTATTGCCTTTATTAAATTACGGGAATATTATTTATTTTTAATATCTAGATACATACACTCAAAACCGGTTACAAAAAATACAAAATAGCTGTTGTAGATTTATTTTCAGACTTCAGAAAATTTGATCATGTTTGTCTTAAAATTAATACTCTCAACTGGCTAAAAATAAAAAATCTTTACAAATATAACCTAGCAGTCTTTACTCACAAAATTTTGAATACATCCTCTCCTCCTTACCTTCGCGACAAATTTACCTTTAGACATAATACCCACAAAAAAAATCTGCGAAATTAGCTCTTCCTCGATATCGGTCATCCATGTTTCGACGATCTTTTATATATTATGCAATAATATTGTACAATTCTCTTGACGATCAACTTAAAAACCTCCCTGTAAATAAATTTCGTAAGAAAGTAAAATCTTTTTTTCTTTCATTACAGTAAATTACTTCATATTATCATTTTGTATTATCTTTCAATTATACGTATATCCACGTATATGTTGTGTGCATGTATGTCTATGTATTTGTATAAATATGTGTATGTCTATTGTCTGTATATATATATATATATATATATATATATATATATATATATATATATATATATATATATATATATATATATATATATATATATATATATATATATATATATATATATATATATATATATATATATATATATATATATATATATATATATATATATATATATATATATATATATATATATATATATATATATATATATATATATATATATATATATATATATATATATATATATATATATATATATATATATATATATATATATATATATATATATATATATATATATATATATATATATATATATATATATATATATATATATATATATATATATATATATATATATATATATATATATATATATATATATATATATATATATATATATATATATATATATATATATATATATATATATATATATATATATATATATATATATATATATATATATATATATATATATATATATATATATATATATATATATATATATATATATATATATATATATATATATATATATATATATATATATATATATATATATATATATATATATATATATATATATATATATATATATATATATATATATATATATATATATATATATATATATATATATATATATATATATATATATATATATATATATATATATATATATATATATATATATATATATATATATATATATATATATATATATATATATATATATATATATATATATATATATATATATATATATATATATATATATATATATATATATATATATATATACATCTGCTTTATCTTAGTTGAAGTTAAATTATTATTCTTAATATTATTATTGATTTGTGTATATTTTATTGATTTTTATTTTCCTCAGTTCATGTATTAATGCTCCTCAATAACAGTAGGCTATATGCCTGACTTTATCAGACGATAGTCTATCGAAAAATAATGGTAGTTTCTTACATATGGAGAAGTATGGACGAATTCAACTTCCTTTACTAAAAAACAATACATTTCATAGAAATATTGCAAGGTACAAAAAAGATGTAAATTAAAAGAGGTATCCCTTGTGTAGGTATATTATATGTATATTATATCTATGCCGTGAGCAATCCGGGGGCACACGATTTTTAAAATACGTTTGAGTACCCCGTATGCCACTGTATATTTAACAAAAAACTGTAAACCACTTTGTCTATTGTCTACTAAGACAATGCAAAAAACTTATCTATACCATATTTCAGAAATCTACCTCTATTTAGTATTGACAAATCTTTTTATTTAAAAAATATTTGTTTCTTTAACATCCTGTAGAATGGAAACGAACCGGAATTCCAGCATACTTTGTATAAGAAACTACCATTATTCGATGAACTAACGTCTGATAAAGACCTGCTGTTAAAAATCAGACCTCTTTCTTACGTAGATGCCTCCTACACGATAGAAAATACGTATAAGAGAAATCGGACTAAGTTTTATTGCAATTAACATTTAGCAGAGCTGCCTAATAGTGCCCATGCGATTCACATGTTAATGCGAACGCGTTTTGTAGGCAAACCAGCAATCCGTGATTGCTGGTCACACCTGGAGCTGTGACCTTGATCTCTCCTTCTTACGTAAATGCATCCTACACGATAGAAGAGACGTACAAGAGAAAACGGACTAAGTTTTACTGCAATTAGCATGCAGAGGAGCTGCCAAATAGTGTCAGGCGACTCACACGTTAATGCGAACGCGTTTTGTATGCAAAGCAGCAATCCGTGGGCTATTGAGGACACTTCGCGATACCTAGCCATGTCCTGCACCACGTCAATGTGCCTATCATAGCCTAGCGTTCGCATACAGCACCTAGAGCTGTGACCTTGATCTCTCCTTATGTAAATGCCTCCTACACGATACCAAATGAATTACAACAAATTTTCAAATATTACACTCCATATAACATATATCTACATAATGTGATAATCATTATTATGAATGTAAATATTAATAGGTTATTTTCTAAATGTATTTATAAAATTTCAAAGTCAAAACAAATAATAAAACACGCAATTCTTTAATTACTTCGGCGAAGCATCTCTCTCTACTGTCTGTCTCTATTCTTATATGTATATGCGTTATGTCGATGGATATAGGCAGAGACCGCATATGCTGGACAAGCTGACAGCAACATGCTCTGTAGCTGACGTCAGGCACTTCTATACTCATCACGCGGCTTCGGTAGACCAGGGTGTTTAATACACCATCTTGGCAAGCTAATATAAAACCTTCGGTCTCTGACTTCAGCCCAGCTGACCTCAAAAAGCTAAAGGTCAGCTTTTGGGATAAGCCTAAGTCTTCTATATTTCTATAGTAGACTCCGTGCAATGGCTTATCCCTGTGCTGCTGAAAACGAAGTGTATTTCCAGCAGCACGAAGGTGGGCTTACAACCGAGCAGGGTCCAACTCGCTGACAGAGCTTGGATTATTCTGCTTGGTGTCGAAGTCGAGACCTAGGCTATTAGCTGCTCTTTGTGCTGCCCTATATATAAAAGCTCCTACGCCGGTTCCTTCATGGTCTCTGACCATGAGGAGTAGGGGATCCGAGTAGGGGATCCACAACAGAGTTACTCTGTTGTGGAGACACTCCAATCCCAAGTGTCCACGGCCTCCCTTTTTTTTTGCCCATTGCACAGTCTAGTTTTTCAGTTAAAAATTCGAATGATTTCATTGATAAGGTCAAGAATATTCAATTGCAAGAGGGAGAAATTTTGATTTCCGTTGATGTTTGTTCATTATTTCCGAGTGTACCAATTCCACAGACCTTGGACTATCTTGAGGATTTACTCGAATTAAACAACTATAGAAAAGAAGTAATAGAAGAATATATAAACCTTACAAAAACTTTGTATGAAGCAAAATTGCTTCCGTTTCAATGACAAGTTCTATGAACAACATGAAGGAACCGCAATGGGTAACTGTTTATCGCCTTTCATTGCTAATGTCTTATATATATATATATATATACATCTGCTTTATCTTAGTTGAAGTTAAATTATTATTCTTAATATTATTATTGATTTGTGTATATTTTATTGATTTTTATTTTCCTCAGTTCATGTATTAATGCTCCTCAATAACAGTAGGCTATATGCCTGACTTTATCAGACGATAGTCTATCGAAAAATAATGGTAGTTTCTTACATATGGAGAAGTATGGACGAATTCAACTTCCTTTACTAAAAAACAATACATTTCATAGAAATATTGCAAGGTACAAAAAAGATGTAAATTAAAAGAGGTATCCCTTGTGTAGGTATATTATATGTATATTATATCTATGCCGTGAGCAATCCGGGGGCACACGATTTTTAAAATACGTTTGAGTACCCCGTATGCCACTGTATATTTAACAAAAAACTGTAAACCACTTTGTCTATTGTCTACTAAGACAATGCAAAAAACTTATCTATACCATATTTCAGAAATCTACCTCTATTTAGTATTGACAAATCTTTTTATTTAAAAAATATTTGTTTCTTTAACATCCTGTAGAATGGAAACGAACCGGAATTCCAGCATACTTTGTATAAGAAACTACCATTATTCGATGAACTAACGTCTGATAAAGACCTGCTGTTAAAAATCAGACCTCTTTCTTACGTAGATGCCTCCTACACGATAGAAAATACGTATAAGAGAAATCGGACTAAGTTTTATTGCAATTAACATTTAGCAGAGCTGCCTAATAGTGCCCATGCGATTCACATGTTAATGCGAACGCGTTTTGTAGGCAAACCAGCAATCCGTGATTGCTGGTCACACCTGGAGCTGTGACCTTGATCTCTCCTTCTTACGTAAATGCATCCTACACGATAGAAGAGACGTACAAGAGAAAACGGACTAAGTTTTACTGCAATTAGCATGCAGAGGAGCTGCCAAATAGTGTCAGGCGACTCACACGTTAATGCGAACGCGTTTTGTATGCAAAGCAGCAATCCGTGGGCTATTGAGGACACTTCGCGATACCTAGCCATGTCCTGCACCACGTCAATGTGCCTATCATAGCCTAGCGTTCGCATACAGCACCTAGAGCTGTGACCTTGATCTCTCCTTATGTAAATGCCTCCTACACGATACCAAATGAATTACAACAAATTTTCAAATATTACACTCCATATAACATATATCTACATAATGTGATAATCATTATTATGAATGTAAATATTAATAGGTTATTTTCTAAATGTATTTATAAAATTTCAAAGTCAAAACAAATAATAAAACACGCAATTCTTTAATTACTTCGGCGAAGCATCTCTCTCTACTGTCTGTCTCTATTCTTATATGTATATGCGTTATGTCGATGGATATAGGCAGAGACCGCATATGCTGGACAAGCTGACAGCAACATGCTCTGTAGCTGACGTCAGGCACTTCTATACTCATCACGCGGCTTCGGTAGACCAGGGTGTTTAATACACCATCTTGGCAAGCTAATATAAAACCTTCGGTCTCTGACTTCAGCCCAGCTGACCTCAAAAAGCTAAAGGTCAGCTTTTGGGATAAGCCTAAGTCTTCTATATTTCTATAGTAGACTCCGTGCAATGGCTTATCCCTGTGCTGCTGAAAACGAAGTGTATTTCCAGCAGCACGAAGGTGGGCTTACAACCGAGCAGGGTCCAACTCGCTGACAGAGCTTGGATTATTCTGCTTGGTGTCGAAGTCGAGACCTAGGCTATTAGCTGCTCTTTGTGCTGCCCTATATATAAAAGCTCCTACGCCGGTTCCTTCATGGTCTCTGACCATGAGGAGTAGGGGATCCGAGTAGGGGATCCACAACAGAGTTACTCTGTTGTGGAGACACTCCAATCCCAAGTGTCCACGGCCTCCCTTTTTTTTTGCCCATTGCACAGTCTAGTTTTTCAGTTAAAAATTCGAATGATTTCATTGATAAGGTCAAGAATATTCAATTGCAAGAGGGAGAAATTTTGATTTCCGTTGATGTTTGTTCATTATTTCCGAGTGTACCAATTCCACAGACCTTGGACTATCTTGAGGATTTACTCGAATTAAACAACTATAGAAAAGAAGTAATAGAAGAATATATAAACCTTACAAAAACTTTGTATGAAGCAAAATTGCTTCCGTTTCAATGACAAGTTCTATGAACAACATGAAGGAACCGCAATGGGTAACTGTTTATCGCCTTTCATTGCTAATGTCTTCATGAGTCGATTTGAAACTGAAGCAAAAGAAGAAGTCGAGTATTTTCCTAGGATTTGGCTATACCTCAGCCAAATCCTAGGAAAATACTCGAATTCTTCGATGACATTTTCGATGACATGAATTCGTGGTTGACATTTTTGCCGCGTTTGACACTAAGATTGCGGATGTGGAAAACTTCATTTCCAAATTAAATAGTCGTTTCACTTCTGTAAAGTTTACATATGAACTAGAAAATAATGGAAAACTTCCATTTTTAGATGTATTAGTAATTAAAAATAGTGACAATAGATTAGAATTTGATATATTTAGAAAAGATACCACGATCAGATATATCCCTACTGACTCTCACCACTGCTATCAACATAAAATGGCAAGTTTTAATTTTCTTGTCCATCGTTTACTAAGTTTCCCACTCAGTAATGAGAGGTTTGAAAAAGAAAAATTATTAATTAAAGATATAGCTGTGAGTAATGGTTATCCTAGAGATATAGTTGAAAAACTAATTAGAAAGCGTAAATTTATGGACACACTTCGTAATTCTACGACATTTCAAAAGGATATAGAGACTCCAAAATATGATGCATCCCGTACGAGCCCCGGTTTACTCGTGGTTTGAGTAAGGTCTTCAAAAACGTGGGTATAACAGCGATTCAATCGTCGAGCAACAAATTACAACAACTTTTAGACAATCCAAAGGATAAAATTGTTCCAAATGAAAGGTCTGGGATTTACGAAATTAGTTGTAATGATTGTGATCGAAAATATGTTGGACAAACGAGACGATCAATTAACACCAGATTTAAAGAGCATATGACTCATCTAAAATATGGAAGAACAGATAAATCTAGTGTTGCACAACATGCTTTTGACAACAATCATAGAATAGATATTAGTAATTTAAGATTAGTTAGAAATGTGACCAATAATAGACAATTGGATGCATTTGAGAGCATACTCCGAGTATTATACATTAATTACCAAAAATTTTGGTAATGAATGTGTTAATCTGTTCATCCTTGACGTATCTTTGGTACATATACGGTAAAATATTTTGTGGCGAATATCTGTGAACATGTATTACGAAATTCTAATTACTGTTATTCCACCGTTCCACATTTTTGTAATTGCTATTGCAAAAGGCTTCGTGTCTACTTGACACAAATCGAGAGGAATTGCAGAAGTATTGCAATCTATTAAACAAATAATAAATTGTTGCATTATACCTGCAGGTAATAATAAAGCAACGCGATTTATTATTAGATATTATGAGGGATATCCTGTATTTATAATTATTGTAAATCGCTAGAGAATATTTGTTGGGTTTCAGAGTTTGCAACCTAGTGAAAAAAATAGCAGGTGTATCTAATACACACTTAACTTACTTGTAGTTGTTCATGTGATCCTAATGACATTTGTACTGGAGTCCGGACGCTCCGGGAGAAACTCAGGACAGCGATACTGCGAGACCTTCAGGATCGTTCAGCACCATATATATATATATATATATATATATATATATATATATATATATATATATATATATATATATATATATATATATATATATATATGTATATATATATATATATAATATATATATATATATATATATATATATATATATATATATATATATATATATATATATATATATATATATATATATATATATATACATATATATATATATATATATATATATATATATATATATATATATATATATATATATATATATATATATATATATATATATATATATATATATATATATATATATATATATATATTTATATATATATATATATATATATATATATATATATATATATATATATATATATATATATATATATGTATATATATATATATATATATATATATATATATATATATATATATATATATATATATATATATATATATATATGTATATTAGCTTTGAAATTCTTTGCTATTAATATTTGTTTTGTGAAAAGTAATCATGGGTTTGTAGCATTTCATTACATAGAGAAATAAGCAAATAGACAATAAGCCTGTCCTAATATTTCAAATCTACAGCGAGAGTACAGAGAGAACAGAAAAATATTCTATTGAATAAGATAGACCAAATTTAAGAAACAAATAGGCATTATATAGTTAGGAAATAGTTTAAGAGAATTAGAGCTTATCCAAAAGACTTTGATACTAATTGTAATACGTAGATTAAGGTAAAACAAACATTAATAGTGAAAGTATGAATAAACTTGATGTGAGTGCGCTATAGACATTTTAAATAATGTGTATCGAAATAACAATAAATTATCTAGTGGACGGGGAAAAAGAAAACAGGGACGGTTAAAAAAAAGAAACAAGTTGTTGCTTAGTAACGGAAAAGGAGAAGAAAAGGCGAGAAGCGGAATTGGTTTGGAGAAAATTTGAGAAGAAAAACAATGATAAAAACCATAAAATAAGAAAAGGAGCACCTACCTTGCAAGAATATCCAAGGATGGATGGTAAATCGCCGATGTAAGTGGCAGCATCGGTCCATATATATATGCAGTACCTAGCCAAGGAGTTCATAGGATTTCCTACAAAAGGAGAAGTTACAATAACTTCAACCAAGAATACAATAAGGTATCTGAAACATATGTAGTTAAATTGCTAGCAATCAAAATTAAAGAAAGAATTCGATTCAGAGATAATACAGAAAATAAAGCTTTATTAAAGATAAATACTTACCCTAGAAAATTCATGAAGGATACATCATTTATAAAAGAAAAATCACAAAAATCAATAATCTTCGATATATAACGTTTCCAAACGGCCATGTTTTAACCGAAATTAATAACCTGAATTGGGGGCGCCTCTACGAACAGCTGTTTTTACATAATGCATAGGCAAAGAGTTTGTATAAATGACCAGGACAACACCAATGTGTATCACTGATAGTATATAGGTAGAAGACATACAATTTTAGATTGAATACCTACCTAAGTTTCATATATATAATTAGTTATCAATATAATAGAAACACATTGTTGTTATCTAAATAAAATAATACCTATATCTATTTTTAGTATTTAATTAGTATTAGAATGGTGTCTATTTGTTCCTAAATATGAAATTATAAGTACAAGGTACTATTTAAATTTTCAACTTCTTTATAAAAATAAAACAAGATATATGTATATTTGTTGCACTATCGTTTAATTGTCTGCATTGCATAGTTTTTTCATACCTCTCCATATTAAATTTCACTAAAGCCTTAGAGAATTCACTACTGGGATGAGTACTACATGCTAAAGAAAGGTAAGAGGCAATGAGCTAGCCTGAGAATAAAAAAATATAATAATAATAATAATAAAGGTTTTTTTTATCTCTTAAGAAAATATAATAAAATACTAAACAAAATTTAACATAAAGCGAAATTAAACATTTGAATATATATATATATATATATATATATATATATATATATATATATATATATATATATATATATATATATATATATATATATATATACAGGGTGAGTCAGTTTTTTGTAGACAAACTATAACAGGGGATAGAACGCACGTTTTTAAAAAGAAAAGTGCCTATAAATATATGGCCGATCTAGCTTCCTAAGGAAGATACAAGGTGTTAAAGTTTCATTTTTTTTACATTAATGTGTAATATTTTCTGAACGGAATGATATATTCACTAAATATTTTACACATATCTTAACCTGCATAGGATCAACATGTTGTATTGTTCTTGTCGAAAATACTATAGTGGATGTTACTTTCTTCGGGTACTTCGGATATTCTGCATAAAGGAACTTTTTTTCGTACGCCACTGACATTATCTGATATATATTTCTAAAATAACGGCCCCTTAGTAACAATTTTGATCTCTTGTAATTTTGCTCTAACTACGACAGTTTTAGAGATATTGGCCGTTGTTTCTCTGACAGTGTAATGTCTTTATTATATTTTTTTTCTCGAATTTTCTTTATGACATAAACGAACGCTTAGATTTTTTCATGTTTGGGGGATAATGCCTATTAATTAAGGCGCATAAAACAAGCGGTAAGAATGTTCAAAAACTTGCACAGTGGCGGGGTGGAAGGGGTGCTCCACCCCTTTCGTAAACAGAACATCTACGCCAAAGACTATTTAAAAAAAACTGTTATTTTCATTATCTACATACAGTTTAACAAAAATAATGTCCCTTCTTCTGTTTGGAAATTCCTGTGCGTTTCCTAGTTATTTTGATTTTTAGTGTTTGATGTGGTACTAAATTAAGTAATTTATTTATTAGCAATAATAATTATCGGCTAAATATTTAATTCTTTCAACGAAACCTACCTAAATATGGTTTGTTAAGGATTCTAAAAAGCCGAAATCTCTTTATCTCTTTCCAAGTAATTACAATTACAAAAAAAAAACATTAGATGAACATTGATGTTAATATTTATGGAGATATAAACATTTTTGAATTTATAGCAATATTTAATTAACAATAATAATTGTGGAATAAATAACAATTGTTAGCAATAATGATTTATAAATAACAATTACAAGAATTAATAACAATAACACTAGTACCTACATACATAAAATTAGATACTTTGTTCAAAATGTAAACCGTTCTTCTCAATACACATTTCACTGCGACGTATCATAGAACATCTTAAGTTAACTAAATGATGCACCCTTATTTCATTACAAGCATCTCTAATGCGATTTTGAAGTTCCTCAAGTGTATTAACCGGAGTGGTATACACTATTTCCTTAATGAATCCCCACACAAAAAAGTCAAGTGGTTTTAAATCGGGGGATCTGGGAGGCCACGCCACTGGACCTCCACGACCTATCCACCTCCCTGGATAGTTATTGTTTAGCCAATTTCTTACATTTCTGCCATAATGGGCCGGGCACCCATCAAGTTGAATCCAAGACTGTCTTCTTAAATTCAAAGGAATGACTTCCCATATATTACCATGGTGTTCTTCTAAAAATTGTAGGATATTTTCTGAATTTACACGTTGTGGCAAGAAATAAGGTCCAAACACGTGGTTGCCGTAAATTCCAATCCAGACATTAGTACTAAATTCATGTTGAAAACTTCGTGGTCGAATGGCATGTGGGTTTTCATGTGCCCATACATGCATGCAGATTGTGAAAATTTACTATACCACGACGAGTAAAACAAGATTCATCAGTCCACAGTATATTGGATAAGAAATCCCTATTATTTTGAATGGAGTTAAGAACCCACCTACAATAAGTAAGTCTTCGTTCAGCGTCACCTGGACATAA
>CAXKVY010008109.1:0-42279 GCA_964058915.1 Tetropium fuscum
AAATTAAAATAATAAAAAAAAAATTGCGAACAAAATTTTTTTTAGTAACGATAATTTTATGAACTATTGTTTTTTTTTGTTGCGAACTCTTTCTTCTCTACCGAAAAATTAAAATAATAAAAAAAAAATTCGAAAAAATTTTTTTTGAATAACTTGATAATTTTATGAACTATTGTTTTTTTTTGTTGCAAACTCCTGAACTCTTCTCTACCGAAAAATTAAAATTAAAAAAAAAAATCGAATTTTTTTTTTAATAACTTGATAATTTTATGAATTATTATTTTTTTTGTTGCGAACTCCTGAACTCTTTCTTCTCTACCGAAAAATTAAAATAATAAAAAAAAAATTTCGAATAAATTTTTTTTTAGTAACTTGATAATTTTATGAACTATAATGCGAACTCCTGAACTCTTTCTTCTCTACCGAAAAATTAAAATTAAAAAAATGGTTTTTCGCGATTTGTCGACCTAAATTGCTAGAACTATTGCTGTTTTTTTCACATGGAACTCCTGAACTCTTTTGTTTCTCTTGGGAACTCCCAGGAAATGGATGATTAAAAAAAAAGCAGCGCCAGCTTCACAGGACTTCGCACCAGCGAGTAACCTTGCGTTTTACTTCATTTTGTAGGATACTAGCCCACAACGGAGAAATAAACACGCTACGCGGCAACGTGAACTTTATGAAGGCACGGGAGGGTATAATGAAGAACGACGAGTTTGGAGACAGATTGAAGACGTTATATCCGGTTGTGGAGCCCAATTTATCCGACAGCGGTTCGGCAGATTGTGTTCTAGAGTTTCTTGTACACGCCGGGAATAGGAAACTGCCAGAGGTATATGCAATCTACAGTATGTATAAAATGTATACGAAGTTCACTGACCGGCTAAACCGCGGTCAGCGCTAGCCAGGGGCGTAGCTATTTTTTTTTCTTGGTCGATTTTTTTTGGGCTCTTTTTTCTTGGGGCTATTTTTTTTTGGGATTTTTTGTTGGGGTTTTTGGGGTATATTTTAAACACCACAGCTGATATTGAATACAGGTTTCCACACCACTCATGAAGTATTGCTTTCGGCCCGTTCCCATTTTTTAGGCCACTGATGATTTAAAATAAAACCGTTTTAGTTAAAAGTTTTCTTACCTTTTTTTTTACACTCGATAGTCCGCCATATTGGATTCGCCATTTTGATTTTTTAAGCTCGAGTTAAAAATTGTATTGAGTGACCTAAAACACCGCCAAGTTTCAAGCTGCAGACAAATCAGTTCATAAATAGGTTAATCCGCCATTTTGGATCCGCCATTTTGATTATATTAAAATGGACTCTTAAATTGTATTGACAGCCGTTAATTATACACTGCAAAGTTTCCAGCTTGAGGCAAATCAGTTTATAAATAGGTAGTCTTTTATAATTTTTGTTTTTTTTTATCAATTTTTATCTCGAATCAACATGATACCGTGATTTTCCCGTTATATCTTCAGAATTCAAGGTCAAATGCCAATAAAACTAAAACGGGACCCACTTGAAAATACCCCCTTTCCAACAAAAAAAGAATCATCAAAATCAATTCATAATTGGTGGAATAATCGTGGAACAAATATACAAAAACATACAGTCGAATTGGGAACCTCCTCCTTTTTTGAAGTCTGTTAATAAAACCGTTTAAAATGGCTAACATCGTGGCCTATACTATATTATTGTAACACTTCCAACGGATTGTGTTATTAAACGGTGCCTTACTACCAGAACAGCGATGATACATGTAACTTAATTCCCTTTTCTTCCAATGCTTTTTCGATATAAAAGATTTAAGACAACTTGTGTCTGAAATACCAGTATGGCTATGGTTGATTAAATTCGTTTTTCCCGAATGAGTAACTAAACAAAAGCATCTGATCTGTTGCATGCGATGCTATGTTTCTGTAAATGTTGTGCATATTTTAGTGTATATTTGTGTAAGAAATGTCAGAACGTAAAGTTTATTTAATAAACTATCCATTTGGATTGGACTTATGTTACTGTTTTTGTAAAGTTTTTGCATCATTTGGGCTTAATTGAGTCTAGTTTAGATTCTAGAATACACTAAATGGGCGAAAAATTGAAAATGAGTAATTACTGTTTTTCACTCTAACTTTTGTCACCAAAATCAAATTTATTTACTCTCTAAATATTTTCCTGATTTTACAAAATTGGGAGAAACATCGAAAATTAATTCTGAACATGCATATTTATTCACATGCCCTTGCCTGCGCAATAGAGATATAGTAATATTGTGGAATTTGATGTTTTCATTAAAGATTGAGAAGTTTGAGAATTACATGTGGCAACAAACAGCGATAGTCCCTTTAGAGAGGGTTAGTGAACTTCGTATAAATTTTTTGCAGACTGTAAATGCGCTAAATAAAATATTTAACTCTGAATTTCCAGGCAGTGATGACAATGGTTCCGGAAGCGTGGCAGAATGACCCGACCATGTCGGAAGAGAAACGTGATTATTACCACTGGGCTGCTTGCACCATGGAACCGTGGGACGGCCCCGCTCTGATTTCCTTCACGGATGGGCGTTACATTGGCGCCATTCTAGACCGTAACGGACTGAGACCGTCCAGATTTTACATCACCAAGGACAATATAATGGTCATGGCCAGTGAGGTACGCTTAATACTTTACTATACATTGAATTTGTGGCTGGTCATATTTTTTTTTGTCATCTGTCACTTGTCGGTTGGTAATAAAGGCCATTAATTTGCTCTATTACTATTTTAATAATTTTTAATTAGTCTATAATTTTCAATACATTCTTGCAGCAATTCGTTGAAAAAGGTCCATGGTGCTAAAACTGAAAGTAGTTCATTCGTACCATAATGGGCATTTCTGAAAACATACATTCGTTAAACAGTGTGTATTTCAATACGTTCTTGAATCAAATTTGTTGAAAAAGGTCCGATCTCCTAAAATCTCATCTCATCTAAAACTTAAAGTAGTTCATTCATACCATAATGGGCATTTCTTAAAACATTCGTAGTAGAATACAGAACTTCATTCGTTAAATAGTGTATATTTTCAATACATTCTTGAAACAATTTGTTAAAAAAGGTCTGCTAAAACTTTAAGTAGTTCATTCGTACCACAACGGGCATTTCTGAAAACATATTCGTAGTTAAATAGTGTATATTTTCAATACGTTTTTGAAACAATTTGTTGAAAAAGGTCCATTCTACTAAAACTTAAAGTAGTTCATTTGTACCATAATGGGCATTTCTGAAAACATACATTCGTTAAACAGTGTGTATTTCAATACGTTCTTGAAATAAATTTGTTGAAAAAGGTCCGATCTCCTAAAACTTAAACTAGTTCATTCATACCATAATGGGCATTTCTTAAAACATTCGTAGTAGAATACAGAACTTCATTCGTTAAATAGTGTATATTTTCAATACATTCTTGAAACAATTCGTTAAAAAAGGTCTGCTAAAACTTTAACTAGTTCATTCGTACCACAACGGGCATTTCTGAAAACATATTCGTAGATAAATAGTGTATATTTTCAATACGTTTTTGAAACAATTTGTTGAAAAAGGTCCATTCTCCTAAAACTTAAAGTAGTTCATTCGTACCATAATGGGCATTTCTGAAAACATACATTCGTTAAACAGTGTGTATTTCAATACGTTCTTGAAATAAATTTGTTGAAAAAGGTCCGATCTCCTAAAACTTAAACTAGTTCATTCATACCATAATGGGCATTTCTTAAAACATTCGTAGTAGAATACAGAACTTCATTCGTTAAATAGTGTATATTTTCAATACATTCTTGAAACAATTCGTTAAAAAAGGTCTGCTAAAACTTTAAGTAGTTCATTCGTACCACAACGGGCATTTCTGAAAACATATTCGTAGATAAATAGTGTATATTTTCAATACGTTTTTGAAACAATTTGTTGAAAAAGGTCCATTCTCCTAAAACTTAAAGTAGTTCATTCGTACCATAATGGGCATTTCTGAAAACATTCGTAGTAGAATACAGAACTTCATTCGTTAAATAGTGTATATTTTCAATACATTCTTGAAACAATTCGTTAAAAAAGGTCTGCTAAAACTTTAAGTAGTTCATTCGTACCACAACGGGCATTTCTGAAAACATATTCGTAGTTAAACAGTGTATATTTTCAATACGTTCTTGAAATAATTAGCTGAAAAAGGTCCGTTCTCCTAACTTAAAGTAGTTCATTCGTACCATAATGGGCATTTTTTAAACATTATCGTAGTTGAACTGTATATTTTCAATACGTTCTTGAAACAATTTGTTGCAAAAGGTGCATTCTCCTAAAACTTAAAGTAGTTCATTTGTACCATAAAGGGCATTTCCGAAAACGTATTTGTACTAGAATACAGACCCTCATTCTTTAAACAGTGTATATTTACAATACGTTCTTGAAACAATTCGTTGAAAAAGGTCCATTCTGCTAAAACTGAAAGTAGTTCATTCGTACCATAATGGGCATGTCTGAAAACATTTGTAGTAGAATGCAGAACTTCATTCGTTAAATAGTGTATATTTTCAATACATTGAAACAATTCATTGAAAAAGGTCCATTCTGATAAAACTTAGAGTAGTTCATTCGTATCATAATGGGCATTTCTGAAAACATTTTCGTAGTTAAACAGTGTATATTAATAATATGTTCTTGGAACAATTTATTGCAAAAGGTCCGTTCTCCTAAAACTTAAAGTAGTTCATTCGTATCATAATGGGCATTTCTGAAAACATAATCGTAGTTACACAGTGTATATTTTCAATGCGTTCTTGGAACAATTGATTGCAAAAGGTCCATTGTGCTAAAACTGAAAGTAGTTCATTCGTACCATACTGAGCATGTCTGAAAACATTCGTAGTAGAATGAAGATCTTCATTCGTTAAATAGTGTATATTTTCAATACATTCTTGAAACAATTCGTTGAAGAAGGTCCATTCTGATAAAACTTAAAGTAGTTCATTCGTACCATAATGGGCATATCTGAAAATATATTCGTAGTTAAACAGTGTATATTTTCAATACTTTCTTGGAACAATTTATTGCAAAAGGTCCGTTCTCCTAAAACTTAAAGTAGTTCATTCATACCATAATGGGCATTTCTTAAAACATTCATAGTAGAATACAGAACTTCATTCGTTAAATAGTGTATATTTTCAATACATTCTTGAAACAATTCGTTAAAAAAGCTCTGCTAAAACTTAAAGTAGTTCATTCGTACCATAACGGGCATTTCTGAAAACATATTCGTAGTTAAACAGTGTATATTTTCAATACGTTCTTGAGATAATTAGCTGAAAAAGGTCCGTTCTCCTAAAACTTAAAGTAGTTCATTCGTACCATAATGGGCATTTCTGAAAACATATTCGTAGTTAAATAGTGTATATTTTCAATACGTTTTTGAAACAATTTGTTGAAAAAGGTCCATTCTACTAAAACTTAAAGTAGTTCATTTGTACCATAAGGGGCATTTCTGAAAACATATTCGTAGTAGAATACAGAACTTGAATCGTTAAACAGTGTATATTTTCAATACGTTCTTGAAACAATTCGTTAAAAAAGCTCTGCTAAAACTTAAAGTAGTTCATTCGTACCATAACGGGCATTTCTGAAAACATATTCGTAGTTAAACAGTGTATATTTTCAATACGTTCTTGAAATAATTAGCTGAAAAAGGTCCGTTCTCCTAAAACTTAAAGTAGTTCATTCGTACCATAATGGGCATTTTTTAAACATTATCGTAGTTGAACTGTATATTTTCAATACGTTCTTGAAACAATTTGTTGCAAAAGGTCCATTCTCCTAAAACTTAAAGTAGTTCATTTGTACCATAAAGGGCATTTCCGAAAACGTATTTGTACTAGAATACAGACCCTCATTCTTTAAACAGTGTATATTTACAATACGTTCTTGAAACAATTCGTTGAAAAAGGTCCATTCTGCTAAAACTGAAAGTAGTTCATTCGTACCATAATGGGTATTTCTGAAAATATATTCACAACAAATATCACTAGTAGCAAAACTGGGATTGGAAAAAAACGCTAAACCTACAGGTCAAGTGAACTACTTATTATTATTATAAGTGAAATGATTATAAATATTTATAATGGAGTGGATTGCAATAATTTCATTGAAGACTGTATCTTTAGGTTGGGGTGTATGACGTGGATCCGTCCCAAGTCGTACTGAAAAGTCGCTTGAAGCCAGGTAGGATGCTGTTGGTGGACACTCAAGAGAAGAGCGTCATCCAAGATGTGGAACTGAAGCAGCATATCGCTAAATCGCGGCCTCATTCAGAGTGGCTTAGAGAACAGGTAACGCTATTAAAATATTTTAAAAATCTACAAAATTTATACCACAAGCCCATGTAGATAATTTATTATCTAAATTAAATACTCATACTATACTACATATTATTAATAAAATTTTTTGTCTACTTTGCATGTAAACGGCGAACTGCAGATGGTGAGTGGTGTGGTTTAGTGTAAAAATTATTCGATTTATATCTGCAATCTCTACCAACCCCCTTCCTCGTAGAAAAAAAACGATTTCTTTAACACTGCTTGTAGACCGTTGTGCTAATATTTGATAGGAATTAGTTTGAAGACGCCTAACCTGGAAATGGTTGAGAGCATTTTTATTTCACAGATCACAATGGACGAGCTGAGGAAGGCCCATTTGGACGCTGGTCGTGCCCCTAAACCCAAATACGAGACCAGCGGATTAGCCGATAAGAGATTACCGCTGTATGGGTATACTACGGAAACTATACACTTGCTGCTACTGCCCATGATCAACAACAAGTAACTAACACTTGATAATTTATACATCAACCTATCTGACTACGATTTTCTCTAGAAAAGAAGCCCTTGGTAGTATGGGGAACGATGTACCGCTCGCCTGCCTGTCGAACTTCGCTCCGGTCTTGTACGAGTACTTCAAACAGCTCTTCGCGCAAGTTACTAACCCACCGATCGACCCGTTTCGTGAAAAAGTCGTCATGTCCTTGCAGTGCCCCATCGGACCAGAGGATAACATACTAAAACCCAGCGCCAGACAAGTACACAGGCTGTGGCTAAAGCATCCGGTGATTTCCATTGTTGACCTGGACGTTCTAAAGCAAACGACGCACCGACAGTGGAAAGCGCACGTTATCGACATCACCTTCCCCGCAGCGGAGGGTGTGCCGGGGTTCATGAAAAAGTTGCAGGGCATCTGCGATGAGGCAGACGAGGCAGCCAAGAGCCATCAGATCATCATCTTGTCCGATAGGTTGGCGGGAAAGGACAGGGTTCCCATCAGCAGCTTGCTTGCCTTAGGTCAGTGAATTATTTACCTTCATTTACAAATTAGCTAAAAACACTGTTATAGATCTTAGACTGTGACTGTTGCGCAGAGTAGAAAACAAAACACACATTTTTGGACCTAAATAAAATGGATAAAGCTCTTTTATATAGAATCTAATAGGAATCTATATAGGATCTATAAAGCGCCTTTATATAGAATCTATAAAGGAATTTATATAGGATCTATAAAGCACTTTAATATAGAATCTGTGTAGGAATCTATATAGGATCTATAAAGTGTTTTTATATAGAATCTATATAGGAATTTATATAGGGTCTATAAAGCGCTTTTATATAGAATCTAAAGAAATTTGTATAGGATCTATAAAGCGCTTTTATATAGGATCTATAAAGCGTTTTTATATAGAATCTATATAGGATCTATAAAGCACTTATATATAAGCACATATATATAGGGTCTATAAAGCGCTTTTATATAGCAACCTATAAAGGAATTGAAATAGGATCTATATATAAAGCGCCTTTATATAGAATCTATATAGGAATCTATATAGGATCACTTATATAGCACTTAACATAGTACTATATAGTGTTATGATAGTACTATATAGTTAGTTAATATATAGCACTTAATATAGTGATCAACACATAGTCTATGTCGGATTAAACAATTTGAAAATTGAGGTAAGCGATTTTTTTCCACATCATTTTCTATTTCTGCCTTTTTGTGTTCTCTAGACCCTGCGTTACGTTAATGCCTAGTGTTGATTGAGGGATAAACTGCTAGGCCACTTTCCGAAGCCGTTTATATATATATATATATATATATATATATATATATATATATATATATATATATATATATATATATATATATATATATATATATATATATATATATATATATATATATATATATATATATATATATATATATATATATAAAAATATATATATATATATATATATATATATATATATATATATATATATATATATATATATATATATATATATATATATATATATATATATATATATAAAAACGGCTTCGGAAAGTGGCCTAGCAGTTTATCCCTCAATCAACACTAGGCATTAACGTAACGCAGGGTCTAGAGAACACAAAAAGGCAGAAATAGAAAATGACGTGGAAAAAAATCGCTTACCTCAATTTTCAAATTGTTTAATCCGACATAGACTATGTGTTGATCACCAAACCACAACAACACATGACAAAGATTTCTTAAAAGTCCCAGGTATCTGGAAGCAACTATGCACTTTCAATAAGGAAACACTTATAAATTTGAAAATGTGCCGCAACGAAGAAACACATTTTTGACATACGAATTTCCAACATTAATTTTAGAGCGTTTGACCTTGAAAAATTCCAAATTTTTGTGAGGTTCTCAATTCGACGGGTTTTTTTGTATGTTCGTTACCTCAGAACTCCGTCATTTATACATCAATTTTAAAAATTCTTTTTTGATTTGAAAGGGGGTGTTTTCAAGAGGGTCCCATTTTAGTTTTATTGGCGCAACACAAATGTGCCGCAGCGAAGACAACATTTTTGACGTACGAATTTCCAACATTCATTTTAAAGCGTTTGACCTTGAAAAATTCTAAATTTTTGCGGTGGTTCTTTTCAACCAACTTCAAAAAAGGAGGAGTTTCTCAAATCGAAGGTTTTTTTTGTATATTCGTTATAAATCAATTTTAAAAATTCTTTTTTCATTTGAAAACGGGTGTTTTCAAGAGTGTCCCATTTTAGTTTTATTGGCATTTAACCTTGGATTCCGAAGATATACCTCTCTAGACAGTCTGATCCTCTGTTAGACGGTAAAAATGTACATAAAAAATCCCCCCATTAAACCCTTGCGTTAAACTAAATTTGTTTGTAAAAAGAAGTTTTAGTTACACTAACTAAACTCCTAGCTCTTTGCTGAACTTAACGCAAATTAACCTCCTGGTGCTTTGTAGGAGCAACGCACCATCACCTGATCGAATCTCGCTCTAGAATGAAAGTGGCCCTAGTGGTAGAAAGCGGCGAGGCGAGAGAAGTGCATCACATCTGTGTCCTCCTAGGCTACGGTGCCGACGCAATCTGCCCCTACCTAGCCCTCGAACTGGCTTCCAGCTTGCGTGACCAGGGCATCCTCGACACCGCCCTAACCGACGAGATAATCTACTTGAACTATGCGCAGGCGATGCAAACCGGCATCAGTAAAGTCATGGCCAAAATGGGAATTTCCACCCTGCAGTCTTATAAGGGGGCGCAGATTTTCGAGGCTGTCGGCTTGGCCGAAGATGTGGTTGAAATGGCTTTTCGAGGAACACCGTCTCGAATCGGAGGCGTTACATTGGAGCTACTAGCTGCCGAGGCTTTTGAGAGGCATCAAAACGCCTACCAAGTGGCGCCTGATTCTCTCATACTGAGAGACACTGGGTCGTATCATTGGCGCGCTGGAGGGGAGAAACATTTGAATGAGCCTGCTAGTATCGCTGCGCTTCAGGTAAGGTGCGGCGCCCTCGCATTTTTTTTGCAGGATTAAAGATCTTGTGCATATCGCACCCCACCACAAACATCCTCAGCATTTATGCTGCAATCAGAGTGTGTATTGACAAATTTACATTACAATATCAGAAGTGCAGTTTTATCATCACAATGGCATACTCAGCAGCGTAAAAGTTATCGAAACCAACCTATTTTGCACATATACATGTAGAACCTACTATTTATTTGAACTACTACGCACGTTTATTTCTTGATGATATTGAAAAAATTTGACAGCAGACATCACATACTTTTGAGTATATATTTCTTCGAAAAACATATAACTATACATATGTCTTATATTAGTTAGCTAGTGTAAGATAAAGTGGCATTTAAATATGAGAACCTACTATTTATTTGAACTACTAGAGAACATAATCTGGCAGAAAAGTAGTCCAATTGTGCCAAGAAGAATGTAAAATTGAGCTTAATATTGTAAAAAATATAAAACGCAAATTATTTATTTCTTAATGACATTGAAAAAAATATGAAGGCGGATGTTATATATGTATTTTTTAGTATATACATTTCTTCGAAAAACTTGACTACATATAATATGTCTTATATTAGTTAGTTAATGTAAGATAAACTGCCATTTAAATTCGAGTACCTACTGTTTATTTGAACTACTAGAGAACAGAATCTGGCAGAAAGATAGTCCAATTGTGCGAAAAAGAATGTGAAATTGAGCTTAATTTTGTAAAAAATATAAAATGGACATTTATTTCTTGATGACATGGAAAAAAATAGGAAAATAGATATTATATCTGTATTTTTGAGTACTTATATTTCATGGAAAAATGTATGACTACAGAAAAATAGGTCCACTTGTAACAAGTAGAATGTGAAATTGAGCTTAATTTTGTAAAAAATATTAAATGCACATTTATTTCTTGATGACATTGAAAAATATATGACACCAGATATCATATATGTATTTTTGAGTACTTTTTATCGAAAAATGTATGACTATACATATGTCTTACATTAGTTAGCTAATAGTAAGACAAACAAGTTCAAATAAGCAGTAGGTTCTCAAATTTAAATGCCAAATTCGAGAACCTACTGCTTATTTGACCTACTAGAACAGAATCTGGCAGAAAAATTGGCCAATTGTATCAAGAAGAGTGTAAATTGATTATAATTTGTAAAGTATATAAAATGCACATTTATTTCTTGATATTGAAAAAAATATGACGGCAGATATCATAATATATATGTACTTTTGAGTACTTATATTTCATTGAAAAACGTGTGACTATATATATGTCTTGCATTAGTTAGCTAATCTAAGACAAACAGGCATTTAAATTCGAGAATCTACTGTTTATTTGAACTACCAGAACAGAATCTGGCAGAAACATTGTCCAATTGTATCAATATAAAACATATGAAGTGCCCATTTATTTCTCGATAAACTGGCATTTAAATCTCAGAACCTACTATTTATTTGAACTACTAGAGAACAGAATCTGGCAGAAAAATAGTCCAATTATACCAAGAATGTGAAATTGAGCTTAATTTTGTAAAAAAATAAAATACACATTTATTTCTTGATGAAATTGAGAAAAATATGACAGCAGATATCATATATATATTTTTGGGTACTTATATTTCGTCGAATAATGTATGACTATAAATATATGTCTTACATTAGTTAGCTAATGTAAGACAAACAGGCATTTAAATTGGAGAACCTACTGTTTATTTGAACTACCAGAACAGAATCTGGCAGAAAAATTGTCCAATTGTATCAAGATGAGTGTAAATTGAGCCTAAGTTTGTAAAATATAAATTGCACGTTTATTTCTTGATGACATGACCAAAAATATGACAGCAGATATCATATATGTATTTTTGAGTACTTATATTTCATCAAAAAATCTATGACTAAATATGTCTTACATTAGTTATCTAATGTAAGACAAACAGGCATTTAAATTCGAGAACCTACTTCTTATTTGAACTACTAGAATAGTTTCTGACAGAAAAATAGTCCAATAGTACCAAGAAGAATGTGAAATTGAGCTTAATTTTGTAAAAAATATAAAATGCACATTTATTTCTTATAACACTGAAAAAAATATGACGATAGATATATATGTATTTTGAGTACTTATGTATATGTTTTTGCAATCTTGGATAATTAAACCATACTCTAAAAATTCTGAAATTTAGTTCTATTATTTCCACAGAAACTTTTTTTTAAGTGTTACTTCATTATTTTTATTTTAATGTATATTTTATTATAATACTGCAGTGTTCTTAAAAAATGGTGTAAGATATCGATTGAAATATGGTATAGATTGGTATTGGATGTGGTAGCACCTGCTAGCAAATCTTCTTTAACTTAATAACGAGGCGTTATGTATTTTCAATACACACCCTGAATTTGTAGTGGAGCGCGATAGAAAGAGAATCGTGAGTGTGACGTTGATTGTACATTGCTTCTAGGAATCGGCAGTCAATAAAAACAAGACAGCTTATGAGAAGTTCCGTGAATCCACCATGGCGTCCATAAGGAACAGTATGCTCCGTGGCTGTTTAGACTTACGAACTCTAGACCAACCTTTATCCCTGGATGAAATAGAACCTGCAGCGGAAATCGTGAAGCGCTTCGCCACCGGCGCCATGAGTTTCGGTTCTATCAGTCTCGAGGCTCATCAGACCTTGGCAGTAGCTATGAACAAAGTTGGAGGTTAAACGCGCACTATAACTTAAAAAGTCGCCTAGTAACTCTTTTATTTTAGGCAAAAGCAACACCGGAGAGGGCGGCGAGGATCCTGAGCGGTATTTGGACAGTGAAAAACGATCGGCGATCAAGCAAGTTGCCTCCGGACGGTTCGGGGTTACCTCCTCTTACTTGGCGCACTCTGACGACTTGCAGATCAAGATGGCGCAGGGCGCCAAGCCTGGTGAAGGTGGAGAGCTCCCGGGGTAAGATTCCAATTAATTTTGGAAACTTCAATTCACTAAAAATTCCTTGCAGTTACAAAGTGTCGACGGACATAGCTAAAACTAGACACTCTGTGCCTGGCGTAGGCCTGATATCCCCCCCACCACACCACGATATCTACTCGATTGAGGATCTCGCCGAGTTAATCTACGATTTAAAATGTGCAAATCCTGTCGCTAGAATATCCGTCAAGCTGGTATCGGAGGTTGGCGTTGGAGTGGTAGCATCCGGAGTAGCGAAAGGCAAGGCGGAGCATATTGTAGTATCAGGTCATGACGGGGGTACCGGCGCTAGCTCCTGGACGGGTATCAAGAGCGCTGGGTTACCATGGGAGCTCGGTATAGCCGAGACGCATCAAGTATTGGTGCTGAACAATCTCAGGTCACGAATCGTGCTGCAGGCTGACGGAAATATCAGAACAGGTACGGATTTTTTAAATGAAAACTTAATTTTCTTCACAATTTTATACAGTGATACGTTCTTTTAATGATAATACACGATGACACATGATTTCCCAATTTATTATAGTACAAATATATAATATGCTATTAAGATCTTCCAATCCCCTCAAGACTTAGTTAGCTAATGTAAGATAAACTGGCATTTAAATTCGAGAACCTACTATTTATTTGAACTACTATAGTACATAATCTGGCAGCAAAATAGTATCACTGTGTGCACAAATAAATAATATACTATTAAGACCCTCCAATCCCCTGTCGTTGTAGTCCTTCAAGACTCAGTTAGCTAATGTAAGATAAACTGGCGTTTAAATTCGTGAACCTACTATTCATTTGAACTACCAGTGAACAGAATCTGGCAGTGGACTATTTTCCATTTGTACCAAAGACAAACTAGCATTTAAATTCGTGAACCTACTATTCATTTGAACTACTGTAGCACATAATCTGGCAGCAAAACAGTATCACTGTGTGTACAAATAAATAATATACTATTACGACCCTCCAATCTCCTGTCGTTGTAGTCCTTCAAGACTTAGTTAGCTAATGTAAGATAAACTGGCATTTAAATTCGAGAACCTACTATTTATTCGAACTACTATAGTACATAATCTGGCAGCAAAATAGTATCACTGTGTGTACAAATAAATAATATACTACCCTGTCGTTGTAGTTCTTCAAGACAGTTAGCTAATGTAAGATAAACTGGCGTTTACATTCGAGAACCTACTATTCATTTGAACTACCAGTGAACAGAATCTGGCAGTGGACTATTTTCCATTTGTACCAAAGATAAACTGGCATTTAAATTCGTGAACCTACTATTCATTTGAATTACTGTAGCACATAATCTGGCAGCAAAACAGTATCACTGTGTGTACAAATAAATAATATACTATTAAGACCCTCCAATCCCCTGTTGTTGTAGTCCTTCAGGACTTAGTTAGCTAATGTAAGATAAACTGGCATTTAAATTCGAGAACCTACTATTTATTCGAACTACTATAGTACATAATCTGGCAGCAAAATAGTATCACTGTGTGTACAAATAAATAATATACTACCCTGTCGTTGTAGTTCTTCAAGACTCAGTTAGTTATGTAAGATAAACTGGCGTTTAAATTCGAGAACCTACTATTCATTTGAACTACCAGTGAACAGAATCTGGCAGTGGACTATTTTCCATTTGTACCAAAGACAAACGCATTTAAATTCGTGAACCTACTATTCATTTGAACTACTGTAGTACATAATCTGGCAGCAAAACTATCACTGTGTGTACAAATAAATAATATACTAATAAGACCCTCCAATCCCCTGTCGTTGTAGTCCTTCAGGACTTAGTTAGCTAATGTAAGATAAACTGGCGTTTAAATTCGAGAACCTACTATTCATTTGAACTACCAGTGAACAGAATCTGGCAGTGGACTATTTTCCATTTGTACCAAAGACAAACGCATTTAAATTCGTGAACCTACTATTCATTTGAACTACTGTAGTACATAATCTGGCAGCAAAACTATCACTGTGTGTACAAATAAATAATATACTAATAAGACCCTCCAATCCCCTGTCGTTGTAGTCCTTCAGGACTTAGTTAGCTAATGTAAGATAAACTGGCGTTTAAATTCGAGAACCTACTATTCATTTGAACTACCAGTGAACAGAATCTGGCAGTGGACTATTTTCCATTTGTACCAAAGACAAACGCATTTAAATTCGTGAACCTACTATTCATTTGAACTACTGTAGTACATAATCTGGCAGCAAAACTATCACTGTGTGTACAAATAAATAATATACTAATAAGACCCTCCAATCCCCTGTCGTTGTAGTCCTTCAGGACTTAGTTAGCTAATGTAAGATAAACTGGCGTTTAAATTCGAGAACCTACTATTCATTTGAACTACCAGTGAACAGAATCTGGCAGTGGACTATTTTCCATTTGTACCAAAGACAAACTGGCATTACAATTCGTGAACCTACTATTCATTTGAACTACTGTAGTACATAATCTGGCAGCAAAACAGTATCACTGTGTGTACAAATAAATAATATACTATTAAGACCCTCCAATCCCCTGTCGTTGTAGTCCTTCAGGACTTAGTTAGCTAATGTAAGATAAACGCATTTAAATTCGAGAACCTACTATTCATTTGAACTACCAGAGAACAGAATCTGGTAGTGGACTATTTTACATTTGTACCAAAGACAAACTGGCATTTAAATTCGTAAACCTGCTATTAATTTGAACTACTATAGTACATAATCTGACAGCAAAATAGTATCACTGTGTGTACAAATAAATAATATACTTCTAAGACCCTCCAATCCCCTGGCGTTGTAGTCCTTCAAGACTTAGTTAACTAATGTAAGATAAACTTGCAATTAAATCCGAGAACCTACTATTCATTTCAACTACCAAAGAACAGAATCTGGCAGTGGACTATTTTCCATTTGTACCAAAGATAAACTGGCATTTAAATTCGTGAACCTACTATTAATTTGAACTACTATAGTGCATAATCTGACAGCAAAATAGTATCACTGTGTGTACAAATAAATAATATACTATTAAGACCCTCCAATCCCCTGTCGTTGTAGCCCTTCAAGACTTAGTTAGCTAATGTAAGATAAACTGGCATTTAAATTCGAGAACCTACTATTCATTTGAACTACCAGAGAACAGAATCTGGCAGTGGACTGTTTTCCATTTGTACCAAAGACCAACTGGCATTTAAATTCGTGAACCTACTATTCATTTGAACTACTATAGTACTACATAATCTGGCAGCAAAATAGTATCACCGTTTGTACAAATAAATAATATACTATTAAGACGCTCCAATTCCCTATCGTTGTAGTCCTTCAAGACTTAGTTAACTAATGTAAGATAAACTGGCATTTAAATTCGTGAACCTACTATTCATTTGAACTACCAGAGAACAGAATCTGGCAGTGGACTATTTTCCATTTGTACCAAAGACAAACTGGCATTTAAATTCGTGAACCCACCATTCATTTGAACTACTATAGTACTACATAATTTGGCAGCAAAATAGTATCACTGTGTGTACAAATAAATAATATACTATTAAGACCCTCCAATCCCCTAGGACTGTAGTCCTTCAAGACTTAGTTAACTAATGTAAGATAAACTGGCATTTAAATTCGTGAACCTACTATTCATTTGAACTACTTTGGTACATAATCTGGCAGCAAAATAGTATCACTGTGTGTACAAATAATATGCTACTAAGACCCTCCAATCCCCTATCGTTGTAGTCCTTCAAGACTTAGTTAGCTAATGTAAGATAAACTGGCATTTAAATTCGAGAACCTACTATTCATTTGAACTACCAGAGAACAGAATCTGGCAGTGGACTATTTTCCATGTGTACCAAAGACAAGCTGGCATTTAAATTCGTGAACCTACTATTCATTTGAACTACTTTAGTACATAATCTGGCAGCAAAATAGTATCACTGTATGTACAAATAAATAATATACTACTAAGACCTTCCAATCCCCTGTCGTTGTAGTTCTTCAAGACTTAGTTAGCTAATGTAAGATAAACTGGCATTTAAATTCGAGAACCTACTATTCATTTGAACTACCAGAGAACAATCCGGCAGTGGACTATTTTCCACTTGTACCAAACACAAACTGGCATTTAACTTCGTGAACCTACTATTCATTTGAACTACTGTAGTACATAATCTGGCAGCAAAATAGACCAATTGTACCAAGAAGATTGTAAATTAAGCCTAATTCAAAGTACTAACAACATGATTAACAAATGTGATATTAGAATTAATTTATATAGGGTTCATGGGAATTATTTAGATCTAAAAATGTGTTTAGTCCGGGAGGATTATTTTGCAGTATACAGTACCTAAAGTAAGGAATATAGGTTCTCTTGAACTACTGACATATTTCCCCGGCATAAACTACAATACGCAAATATCATATTAGAATTAACTAACTTACTATTTGTATCACGATCTACTATCTTCCGCCCATCTAAGAGTTCATTCCATTAGAGTTAGTTAGCTAATGTAAGACAAACTGGCATTTAAATCCAAGAACCTACTATTCATTTGAACTACTAGAACATAAACTGACAGCAAAATAGTCCAATTGTACCAGGAAGAGTGTAAATTAAGCGTTATTTCTGTAAGGTCAAACAACATGATCAACAAATGACAAACCCCAAACTCCCTGACAAACTACAATACACATGTCATATTAAAATTAACACCTACCTTACTATTTGTATCAAGATCTACTATCTCATGCCCATCTAAGAGTTAATTCTATTAGAGTTAGTTAGCTAATGTGAGTGTCACTGCCAATTAAATTCAGGAACCTACTGTTCATTTGAACTACTAAAAAAACAGAACATCTGCCAAGTCTTAATTGTAAAGTAAATGTGACGCAAGGTGGACCATTTTGACCAATCAGGGAATTTTGTAATCAAAATTTGTCAAAAATTTTATGTGATTTTTACTATTCCTCAGGAACATGTGAATTAAAAAAAAATGCCTACTTACTGTTCATATGAACTCTTAATTTTACAATGCACAAGGGCACCAAATTGGCTCTTAAATTCAAAAGTAACAGTGGCTGTTCATTTGAACTACTAACGAACTGCGATCTAGGGAAAATAAAAAAAAATGATGGATTTGATTATATTTTATTTCTCATTAAGATAATTCATTGTCGAGCTTTTTCTTTGCAGGCTTTGATGTGGTCGTGGCGGCACTGCTAGGAGCCGATGAAGTGGGCTTCAGTACAGCACCGCTGATTGTCATGGGCTGTACCATGATGCGCAAATGCCACTTAAACACGTGCCCCGTCGGTATCGCCACTCAAGACCCCATTCTTAGGAAGAAATTCACCGGCCAGCCGGAGCATGTCATCAACTATCTGTTCATGTTGGCCGAAGAGATTCGTGAGCACATGGCAAAACTTGGGGTGAGAGTTGGGATATTTTTTTCATAGATTAAAACTTTAAATTACCCCATCTGTATAGGTGCGCACTTACCAGGAATTGATAGGCAGAACTGACCTCTTGAAGCAAGTAAACGATGGGTCGCAGAAGGCCAAGATGCTCAACCTCAACCTCATTCTGCAAAACGCTCTTCACATGCGGCCTGGCGTTAACATCAAAGGCGGCTCCGAATCACAGGATTTCCAATTGGAGAACCGTTCAGACAACCAGCTCATCGAAAAATCAAAGGCTGTTATTGATGGGACGCAGAGATCCGTGGATATCCAGATGAAAATCAACAACGAGGAACGCGCGTTCTCGTCCACCTTGAGCTATCATATTTCTTGGTAAGCAGTAACCTTTTTTTACAGCTCATTTTCACTGAAAAAATATATTTTATTAGCAAATATCACGAGGACGGTTTGCCTGACGGAAGCAGCATCAACATAAATCTCACCGGTTCAGCCGGGCAAAGTTTTTGCGCGTTCCTAGTCAAAGGTGTGACCGTTACCCTGGAAGGAGACGCAAACGATTATGTTGGTAAAGGTCTATCCGGCGGCCATATCATCATTTATCCACCGAAAACTTCTCCATTCGAGTCCCAGTTGAACGTGATCGTTGGCAATGTTTGCTTGTATGGCGCCACATCTGGGCGGGCCTACATGAGAGGAATCGCCTCGGAGCGTTTCGCTGTGCGTAACTCGGGGGCTATAGCCGTTGTCGAAGGGGTGGGAGACCATGGATGTGAATATATGACGGGTGGCGTCATCCTAATTCTCGGTAAGTTAAAGTTCATCAGATCCTTTTAAGGTTTTAGTCGAGGAGTGTACCACTTGGGAAAATTTTGTGCACTTAATTAAATTACCCAATTATTACCATGTTACCCAATTATTACCATATTAGGAATTACCATAAAACAGGTGAAGTAATTCCGGAATTACCAATAAATATGTGGAAATTTTAAAATTACAATTTCCACATATTTATTGGTAATTACGAAATTACTTCACCTATTTTCTGGTAATTCCTTAAGTTTTCTGGAGATTTCAGGTCTTATAATAAATAAAATATTTCTTAGTAATTTGAATACTCTCGTAATTACCATATTTTTTGCCAATTCTAATATATTTTTGTATTTTATGATAATTTTAAAATTCCGACATAATTATTGGTAATTCCTAAATTACTTCATTTATTTTATGGTAATTTCTTCAGTTTTCATGTCATAAAAAACGTAAAATATTTCTTAGTAATTTAAATACTTTTTCGTAATTTCAATATTTTTTGGCAATTCTAATATATCTTTGTATTTTGAAAATTTAAAAATTCCGATATATTTATTGGTAATTCTGAAATTTCTTCACCTATTTTATGGTAATTCCCTAAATTTTTATGGAGATTTCAGGACATATAAATAAAATATTTCTTGGTAATTTGAATACTTTTTCATAATCAGGTACAATATTTTTTTACAATTCTATATTTATATTTTTCATATTTTTATATTTTATGATAATTTTAAAATTTCCGCTTATTGGTCATTCTAAAATTACTTCACCTATTTTATGGTAATTCCTTAAGTTTTCTGGAGATTTCAGATCTTAAATAAAATATATCTTAGAATTTAAATACTTTTTAGTAATTACCATATTTTTTGGTAATTAATATATTTTTATATTTTATGGTAATTTTAAAATTCCGACGTAGTAATTGGTTATGCCTAAATTACTTCATCTATTTTATGGTAATTTCTTAAGTTTTCTGGAGATTTCAGGTCATACAAATAAAATATTTCTTAGTAATTTGAATACTTTTTCGTAATTACAATATTTTTTGGTAATTCCAATACATTTTTGTATTTTATGATAATTTTAAAATACCAACATTTATTGGTAATTCAGAAATTATCACCTATTTTATGA
This sequence comes from Tetropium fuscum, assembly GCA_964058915.1. Lineage (NCBI taxonomy): Eukaryota > Metazoa > Arthropoda > Insecta > Coleoptera > Cerambycidae > Tetropium > Tetropium fuscum. The sequence goes on from CAXKVY010008109.1 coordinate 20,220, forward strand.
TAATATCTTAAGTTTTGGAGATTTCAGGTTATACAAATAAACTATTTCTTTTGAATACTTTTTCGTAATTACAATATTTTTTGGCAATTCCAATATTTTTCTATTTTATAATTTAAAAATGCCGACATATTTAATAGTAATTCTGAAATGACCACCTATTTTATGGTAATTCTCTAAGTTTTCTGGAAATTTCAGGTCATATAAATAAAATACTTCTTGGTAATTTAAATACTTTTTCGTAATTACAATATTTTTTGGTAATTCTAACATTTTTGTATTTTATGACAATTTTAAAATTCCGACATTTATTGGTAATTCCGAAATTACTTCACCTATTTATGGTAATTTTCTAAGTTTTCTGGTAATGTAAACAAAATATTTCTTGATAATTTGCTACTTTTTGTTAATTACAATATTTTTTGGTAATTCTAATAGATTTTTATATTTAATGATAATTTTAAAATTTCGACATATTTATTGGTAATTCAGAAATTACTTCATCTATTTTATGGTAATTTCTCAAGTTTTCTAGAGATGTCAGGTGATATAAATAACATATTTTTTGGTAATCTAATACATTTTTTACTTATTTCAGTATTTTATCATAATTTCAATGTAATACCATATGTTCTTGTAATTTGTAGTTCTTCTGACTTGTACGCCTAATTTTGGAAGGAGCACACCCCTCGGTTTTAATTTAAAACTTTTAATCTAAAATCTTTCTTCAGGTTTGACTGGAAGGAACTTTGCTGCGGGAATGTCGGGCGGTATCGCGTACGTGTGGGACATTGATGGCAAATTCTCCACCAAATGCAACCCGGAAATGGTAGAGCTCTGCAAGCTGGAAGACAAAGAGGACGTGGACTTGGTCAGGCAACTGCTGAAGGAGTTCCAAGAGCTCACTGGAAGCCTTGTCGCCAAGCAGCTTATTAAAGAGTTCGACGTTAGACGGAAAGAGTTTGTCAAAGTGTTCCCATATGAGTATCAGCGCACACTGAAGCAGAAGGCAATAGAAACGACTCAGCCCCAGTCCGTGCAAAACCATGAACCCAAAATCCAAGACATTGAAGATGCAGTTTCCGATGCAACTCAAGAGCAGAAAAAGGCCGAACGTGCCCTGGACAAGACCAGGGGCTTCATGAAGTACCCAAGGGAAACTGGGCTATACCGCCCAGCCGATAAGAGGATGAAGGACTGGGATGAGATTTACAACTTCACGCACGTTAGAAAGGGTCTCCGTGTGCAAGCGGCTAGATGTATGGAGTGCGGAGTTCCCTTTTGCCAGTCAAACTCCCACGGCTGTCCCCTGGGTAACATAATCCCCAAGTGGAATCTCCTAGTGTTCCAAAACCAGTGGCGCCAAGCTCTCAACCAGCTGCTGCAAACCAACAACTTCCCGGAGTTCACCGGCAGGGTGTGTCCCGCACCCTGCGAGGCCGCTTGTGTCCTCGGCATATCCGAGCCTAGCGTCACTATTAAAAACATTGAATGCGCCATCATCGACCATGCCTTTGAGAACGGCTGGATCGTTCCACAGATCCCGGTCGTTCGTACTGGAAAATGTGTGGCAGTCGTGGGATCAGGCCCGGCCGGTTTGGCCTGCGCCCATCAGCTAAACAAGGCGGGGCATTCGGTGACTGTGTTCGAGAGGAACGACAGAGTGGGCGGGCTGCTGCAGTACGGCATTCCGACGATGAAACTCAGCAAGACCGTGGTGCAAAGGAGGGTGGATCTGTTGGCGGCCGAAGGGATAACGTTCAAGATGAATGTCAACGTGGGCAAGGATATATCGGCGAAGGAGCTTAGCGAGGAGAACGACGCCGTCGTACTTACGACCGGGGCAACGTGGCCGAGGGATTTACCGCTACCAGGTAAGATTAATTGTTTACATGTTTGTTAGCCATATTTATACCCTTTTATAATCATAATTAGCAAAAAAACGCATTTAAATTCGAGAACCTACTGGTTATATGAACTACTAGAACAGTATCTGGCAGAAAAATTGTTCAATTGTATCAATGCAAAACATATAAAGCACGTTTTTTTCTTGATGATATTGAAAAAATTTGACAGCAGATTTCACATGCTTTTGAGTACTTATATTTCATCAAAAAACATATGACTATACATATGTCTTACTTATATTAGTTAGCTAATGTAAGATAAACTGGCATTTAAATCTGAGAACCTACTGTTTATTTGAACTACTAGAGAATAGAATCTGGCAGAGAAATAGTCAAATTGTACCAAGAAAAATGTAAAATTGAGCTTAATATTGTAAAAAATATAAAACGCATATTATTTATTGCTTGATGACATAAAAAAAATATATAAAGGCAAGTATATTAGGTATTTTCGATTACTTATATTTTATCAAAAAATTTATGATTACATTAGTTAGCTGTTACATGTCTTACATTAGTTAGCTAAGATAAACTGGCATTTAAATCTAAGAACCTACTATTTATTTGAATTACTAGAGAACAGAAACTGGCAGAAAAATTGTCCAATTGTATCAATGTAAAACATAAAATGCACATTATTTCTCGAACGTTATTTCTTGTTGACATTGAAAAAATTTGACAGCAGATATCACAAGCTTTTGAGTACTTATATTTCATCGAAAAACGTAGGACTATTATAATAATATAACACATTATTTATTTCTTGAAAAAAATATGATGGCAGATGTTATATATGTATTTTTTAGTATATACATTTCTTCGAAAAATATGACTACATGTAATAATGTCTTATATTAGTTAGTTAATGTAAGATAAATTTGCATTTAAATTCGAGTACCTACTGTTTATTTGAACTACTAGAGAACAGAATCTGGCAGAAAAATACTCCAATTGTTGTAACAAGAAGAATGTGAAATTGAGCTTAATTTTGTAAAAAATATGAAATGCACATTTATTTCTTGATGACATTGCAAAAAATATGACACCAGATATCATATATGTATTTTTGAGTACTTATATTTTATCGAAAAATGTATGACTATACATATGTCTTACATTAGTTAGCTAATGTAAGACAAACAGGCATTCAAATTCGAGATCCTACTGTTTATTTGAACTACTAGAACAGAATCAGACAGAAAAATTGGCCAATTGTATCAAGAAGAGTGTAAATTGATTCTAATTTGTAAAGCACATAAAATGCACATTTATTCCTTGATATTGAAAAAAATATGACTAGCAGATATCATAATATATATGTACTTTTGAGCACTTATATTTCATTGAAAAACGTGTGACTATATATGTCTTGCATTAGTTAGCTAATGTAAGACAAACAGGCATTTAAATTCGAGAACCCACTGTTTATTTGAACTAACTACCAGAACAGAATCTGGCAGAAACATTGTCCAATTGTATCAATATAAAACATTTATTTCTCGATGACATTGAAACAATATGACAGCAGATATCACATACTTTTCAGTACTTAATTTCATCAAAAAAACATGACTATACATATGTCTTATATTAGTTAGCTAATGTAAGATAAACTGGCATTTAAATCTGAGAACCTACTATTTATTTGAACTACTAGAGAACAGAATCTGGCAGAAAAATAATCCAATTGTACCAAGAATGTGAAATTGAGCTTAATTTTGTAAAAAAAAATATAAAATGCACGTTTATTTCTTGATGACATTGAAAAAAATATGACAGCAGATATCATATATGTATTTTTGGGTACTTATATTTTGTCGAAAAATGTATGACTATAAATAAATATATGGCTTACATTAGTTAGCTAATATAAGACAAACAGGCATTTAAATTCGAGAACCTACTGTTTATTTGAACTACCAGAACAGAATCTGGCAAAAAAATTGTTCAATTGTATCAAGATGAGTGTAAATTAAGCTTAAGTTTGTAAAATATAAATTGCACGTTTATTTCTTGATGACACTGAAAAAAATATGATGACAGATATCATATATGTATTTTGAGAACTTATATTTCACCAAAAAACATGATTATACTTGTCTTACATTAGTTAGTTAATGTAAGACAAACTTCCATATAAATTCGAGAACCTACTATTTATTGAACTACTAGAGAATACTTATGTTTCATCGAAAAACGTATGACTAGGTCGACAGTTGGAGGGCATCTACTTTGCCATGGAATTCCTAGAGGGCTGGCAAAAGAAGCAGTTGGGCGCCAACTTCGAGGGGCCTCATGCCAAAGACAAAAATGTGATAATTATCGGAGGTGGCGACACAGGCTGTGATTGTATTGCGACGTCGCTGCGGCAGGGTGCGGCTAGCATCACCACCTTTGAAATCCTGCCGGAACCGGGTCTAAGGAGATCCGCCGACAATCCCTGGCCCCAGTGGCCTAGAGTCTTCAGGGTAGACTACGGCCACGAAGAGGTTTGTACTTACTATATACCTATAATCACGCGTTATACTCGATAATTGCTAATGTTTCAGGTTAAGGTAAGGTACGGTTCCGACCCGAGAGTGTTCAGCATAATGACGCAGGAGTTCCTTGACGACGGCAAAGGCCACGTAAGCGGCGTAAAGACAGTCAACGTGGGATGGAAAAAAGACGACGCCGGGCGTTGGCAGATGAGCCAACTGGAGGGTTCCGAGAAGGTTTTCAAAGCAGATCTGGTGCTCTTGGCCATGGGCTTCTTAGGCCCGGAACGCGCTATCGGTGATCAGCTGGAACTGACCCTAGATGCCAGGTCGAACTTCAGTACCAAGGATTACAAGACCAACGTTGCCAACGTTTTCGCAGCAGGCGGTGAGTTCTGATATTTACTTGTATAAGAGTTTTCAACATTAAGCAGGCCCTAGATGGGAACCTTGAGGTAGACCCTTTACGCATTTTATTTTTAGATTGTCGAAGGGGCCAGTCGCTGGTCGTGTGGGCCATTTCGGAGGGTCGTCAAGCGGCCCGAGCAGTTGACGAGTTCTTAAACAACGAAAAATCCGCCCTTCCCGGTCCCGGCGGCGTGATCCAACCATCCCTCCAAGCAGTACCGTGCCCCGTTTAGATGTAAACATTTCCGCTTTACCTTGCTTGAATTGAAGCGTCATAACTGTGGTTATTGTTACTTATAGATATTTTAAGGGGAAACCATGGTAGAAAACGGACAAAAAATTACATATTTTCGTTGTCATAAACTGTTAAGTTTTAAAATATGTATTTGAATGTTACCGATACTTTGGCTTTAATAAAGCTAGGTTTACTTTGTATTATTTTCGGAGAGAAGAAAGTAATGAGATTAAGCCTTAGTTAAGAAGACAATAATTCATTCGTATTGTGATGGGAGTAGATTTTAGCTGACATAACGGACCGGGAGATGATCACACACACATCTTCGATTTCATATGCATGCCATTTGGGCGAGTTACAGTGTATTATCCTATGACAAAAGCGGGTACTTTTACTTTTATGGGTACTAGACCTTTTATCAAAGTGTCTTAATAATTATAGGCAAACGATTTGCAGGGTTCTACAGGACTCTCAACAGTCACATGAACTTGTAAAAATAAATATAATATTCCGCGTTTTCATTCTGTATGTCGACGAAAATAATGAGTTCCCGCCTCTCTTTATTGTCAGAGGATACACAAAAGGCGTGCTGTATGAAACTGGAGACCACCAACTGTGAGATCATATCCCGGTCTATAAACATTGGCCAAATATTGTGACTTTTGGTCACGTTGTCAATTTTTAAGCGGTTATCGCAACTGTATTGCGGTACATTTTATTTACAGTTCTGAAATGATCATTTTAAAAGTATTATTTATTATTAAAGTTGTTTTGTAAATATTTTTGTCTTGTTATGTTTGGGACATTCGTTTTTACAAGTTTTTATATAGCCCAAAATTTTCAGTAAAATTTATCCTTAAAAATATCTGGAAAACAACTCAGGATGTTCATAACGTACAATTTTACACATTTAAGATATCGAGTACCGCCGATTACTTATCAGCTGCGCTCAGCATTTGCGTTTACATACAACTATGACGCACAATTTTATACATCGAAAAATGTTGAGTATCGTACATTGTTAGATTTTTTTTAAATTGTCAGCGGTATTTGATATTTTTGCATTTATAATGGATTTATATTGCATTTTTGACAAAAAATATCAATAAGATTAGACTATTTAAATGCAGAAAATTTTACGGCAACCTATTTTATCATAGTATCTGTTGGCAAACTACGTATGTGAACTATCAAGAGTTATGTAATATACAATTCAATTGTTCTGTAGTCAATATTAATCAATAAATAGATGTTGTTACAGCATTTTTGTGTTTTATTAAATACCCGATTATCCTCAGTTGCGCTTAGTAGCACCTCAAATACATATAATAACATACTAAGACATTCATAGAAGGGGAACTGATAAGTTATCTATTTTTTAACCGACTTCAAAAAGGGACAAGGTTCTCAATTGGAATGCATGTTTGTTATCTCAGAACACCGGCATTTATAAATCAATTTCAGAAATTCTTTTTTTGTTAGAAAGGGGGTGTTTTTAAGTGGGTCCCATTTTAGTTTTATTGGCTTTGGACATTGGATTCCGAAGATATACCAGAAAAAATGGCGAATGCACCGGTCACAATCATAATTTATATTTAAATTATTAAAAAAATATTTTCTAGCGGACGAAATTGTGAAACTGAAAACCATTCTCGAATCAGCGTAATAATCATAAAAATCAGTCCAGCCGTTTAGGTGGAGTTCAATGACAACACATGGATAGAAGAAATATATATATCGCTCACCAGTGTCTATAGTGGCACAATTCAAAAATAATTACAAAAAACGTACCCCTGGAGTACATTCTGCATGTTTGTTACCTCAGAACTCCGTCATTTATAAATCAATTTCAAAAATTCTTTTTTTGTTAGAAAGGGAGTGTTTTTAAGTGGGTCCCATTTTAGTTTTGTTGGCTTTGGACATTGGATTCCGAAGATATACCAGAAAAAAATGACGAATGCACCGGTCACAACCATAATTTATATTTAAATTAATTAAAAAAATATTTTCTAGCGGATCAAATTATGAAGCTGAAAACCATTCTTGAATCAGCTTAATAATCATAAAAATCAGTCCAGCCGTTTAAGTGGAGTTCAATGACGACACACGGACAGAAGAAATATATATCGCTCACCGGCGTCTATAGTGGCACAATTCAAAAATAATTACAAAAAACGTACTCCTGCAGTACATCCAAGAGCGATTTAAAGTAGGAATAAAAGTTTGCATAAGTTTTTAATAAAAATAAAATTCCCGTGGACGCCACTGACCATGTGCATCTTAATAGTCCCCAAATTATCCTGGGTATCTACTCTGGCACTTTCTGTAATTTTTGGGGGAAAGAAAAATAAGACACACAGTATACTTATTACTACGGTTATTTTACAAATTGGAAAGTTAGAAATGGTGATTTGGTAATATAACAAAAATAATTCAAAAATTTACCAAGAATGTGGTATTATACCTGGAAATGCAGCATAAAATACATAAATAGCTTATACAGAAGACGGTTTAAATGTCACAGTGCACGTAAGGCCAATGCCTACCTGAATAGGTTGATTAAACAGCAGGAATAACCAGGTGAATACATATAGACACTTTGTCAAACATTACCTGAGGGCCCGTAATAATTTTATGTTTTTAAGCATACACACTAGCAATTCAAGTCAATCAAACAGGGCGTGTCAGCTTTTAAACTACTTAAAACTATGCTTCTCTATGATATGCAACGAGTCTTCCAGTAAGGTGGATCTCTCCTGTAAGTCTACGCAGGTACAGGGGTCGATAGACTTCAGCAAGTGGTCCTAAAGGTGGTTCCAAAGAAGGTGGGGTGACTTACACACGCCAAAAGACAATAAGGCCTAAGTAGTTGGACAATGGCTTCGAAAAGATAGCTTGGCTGTGTCCCTCAAAGTCAACCCTAGGGAGTTCAACGCAACGCAACAACCTACTGGATTCTTTCGAAACGTATAAAATTCAGAGTTTTGTTCTCATAAAATATAAAATTGGTGAAAATTAGAAAAAATCTTGTATGGGAAACACTAACTTGGCATTATATATACCAGTGTAACTAGATCAATTGATCATTAATTATTATTAAGCATTAATCATTGTACGTCTCACTGTATCTATTACTATTGATCGGGCCAACTGATCAATAGTTAATTACAAGTACTATGTTGTAATGTACTGGGTTTCAATAAACCATTATCAAAGTGTTCCCACTGCTTTTCTGTTCATCGGTAGTTTAACTCACTACCTGGTGATCTCCATAGATTACCACCACACCGTCACGAAGATATTAAACAGTAAATTTGGATAATCTTTAATAACTCAGCTAAAATCCATTCTTTTACTCGCTATCTTTACTACTATCTACTATATTTACTACTTTTGATGCATGATGCATATTTATTTATTTTCACGGTCATTAAAAGAGTTAGTCTAACTCTCTACCTGGTGATCTCCATAGATTACCACCACATAGCAACCCTGCCAGGATGACTGGCAGTGATCACCACTACACATTTTTATATGCTTTGATGAAAACATTTTATCAAAAAATCTATGAGGGTCAAGTCAGGCAAACAGGCTGGCTACAAAACACAAACACACAACGTTAACGTACCAAATAAAATTTATTGACTAGATTTTATTGTTGCAACTAAAACTAAAATATGCACTAACCAGGTACTTGATACATCGTAGGCTCAAAAATATCCTACGAACGTGCGACGCCTTGCCCTGATCACTACAAGGATTTGATAATATTGACTAAAGCACCTCGTGCCTCGTTCGCGGGAAACTCCTCAAGAACCTTCAACGCCTTCGAAGAAAACTCGTCCTGCAACTCGGAAGTTTTCCTTAAACCGGGTCCGGAAAGCACAGCCCTTCTAATCTCATGGTAATTCACGTTATCGTTGGCGGAATATTCCATGATTTTTTCATAGTACCCCCGATCGTGTTGAATATGGAACAACACCGGGGCGCAAACAAGGCTAAAAGGCCCCGTTTTGCCAAATTTAAACGCGTCTTGGTCTCTATGCGCCTGCCACGCAAGAGCTATGTTGCGCCCAAAGAGATAACCTAACTCCTGGAAATACTTTGGATGTTCAGCAAGCTTTAGCATACCCTAAAAACAACTGATCATGACATAAAGGTTCGAAAAGGTAAGGCTGCAACTTACTTGGCAACATTTAGCTAATAAACTGGCTCCGTCTAACAGGTGCCGTAACGTCCATTCGGCTTTGGTATTCCCGAGAACATCCGAGACCTTGAAAATTTCATTATCGAATTGATCCGGAACGGCTACTTCTCCTTGCTCGCCTAAGGGCAATGCGGGTAGAGGTCGGTTCTGCTTATCCCTCGGCTCAATAAACTGAGACTCGGCCAAGTCGCGTAGGCAGGTAGAAATCAGTTCGTTAACGTCATGGTTTTTCAAACCGGCCAATTCAACGAAACTAGTACTCAGAAGATAATCACCCGTGAGGAGAGACAATTTGTTACCGAAAGTCAAATCTTTAAAGTACTTGTCGTCACTGTCAATGTTGACTATGCTTTTATGGATGATGTTGCTCGTTCTGATCATTTCAGTGATTTCCGCAAGCACTCGCTGACTATGCAGTATTCCTATGCAACAAAGCTTTATTAGAAGCAATAGTAGGTTAAGAAGGCTTGTTTTACCTGCAGTTACATCACAGTCGATTTGCGAAAACTCTCTCCTCAAGCCACCAGCCTTAGACACCAACAGAACAATCAAACTCCACGTCGGAGACTGCTTATTTAAAATTAAGTCTCTACAAAACACTATCAGTTTAAAGTAACATGTATCGGGATCATTACCTTGCGGTATTCAGCAAAGGATGATCCGTTCCGATGAGCTTCCTTAGGTTCAACGCTATGTTTGCCACTTCGTCGTTCAAGAGCCACCGTAAACTTAAAAAAGACGCCGGATACCCGATAACTTTCTCAGCTTCATTTACAGCCGGATTCCTTACGGATTGCTCCTTGGATCTTAAGCCGTAGTTTCGGACGAGCGTGGGAACATTTTCGAAACTTTGCGGACATTTCCGCAGCACTGCACGTAATGGGGAGTAAATATACATGTTACGATCAACACTAATCAAATACAATTAAGTAATTGTGCAAAAACGTAGCCTACAGCGACTCATTTTTTGTACTTATAATTGAAGGTTATATTTTGTATTTTGCTATCTGATCTAGACGTTGACATTGAAAAACCGGTACGGATTAAGGATTTCCGCACACGCAACATGCATTACATGGGGCTGTTTGTAGTGTTGCCTACCTATAGGATCATGATAGAAATATAAAGACTATGTCAGGTAAGATCGATTAAAGTAGATTGGAGTATATTATACCCTGGTTCCGAAATAGTGTTGAGTGATTCATCACCTCACCAGCATATGGACGGCTCTGGGAGATGAGGGACGAAGGGAACGAAATTCCATAGGCGTATCATTAGAGGGAGCAGAATAAAAAAAAATTAAATAAAATATCGAGGTTATTAACATTGTTTTTAAGTGTACTTGTGATGGTATTTTTTTATTATCTTAAGAATATTCCTTCGTATACATTTTTGATCATATTCAGTTCTCCTCCTATCAAATTCGGTTGCTTATGAATGGAATGATTGGTTTTAGAACCACTACTACTCGCATTCGTCGCATAAAAACACTAAACACTCGCGTATAACACAGTATTATAATTAACGCCGCAACATATAATTAACATGCATGCAACAGCGCATGCGTCAATATTATGGAAGAAAATCTCGCGTCTTTACCTCTGACCAATGAAATTTAATTTAATTTAGAATCACCCAAAACTCACCAATGAGAGCGGTAGACCCGGTTGCTAATGAGTTCTGCCCACCTTTTCTATAGAGTGTACACAAATTTGCTCACTAAGAAATTCTATGATCCATTGCAAATAGGCAGACCGTTCACTACACTATTTCGGAATTATTAGAGTAGACGTCATCTTTGTATAAATATTGCTAATATAATTTATTATATTGTCCTATCAAAGCCTCAAAATATAATCATATAATATTATTTACACATAAATATTACCAAATAACTCGGAAAAACGCTGAAAAACTTGAAAATAAACTGTCAGATGTCTGCCAAAATACAAAGACGACACCTATCTAATCTAATCCCTATCTAATTTAATCGATCTTGGCATAGGTTGCCTCATGTGGACCTGACCTGCACAATAGTGCTACGTCACTAGGCGACCACGGGATAGTCTCTGTTCTACAACAATACAGTCCTATTAAGCCGTCTTTATCGGGTCGCCAGCGAACGTCACAAACTCCTCATCACCCCCGCATTCTCCTCATCACCTTAATGCTGCGCACTGAGGTAACCTATGCTATGCTACGTTTATAAGCAGCCGTGAGGTTGCCGAACCAAAATTGATCAATCGTGCGCATGCGCCTCACATGACGTATTTCTCGCCAACATGATTTTAGGCGCGATTTTTACACAATTGAAAGTAAACACCCACCTACTGTTGTTTTCAAATTTAAATCGGCAAGATTTTGCGTTTTGTGTAGGTATAAGCAGAGGTGGATACGTGCGAGTATTATTATTATATGTGTTATTATTAGATGTATTGAAAAGAGGGTAATCCTCTTTTTAATACTACCTAAAAAATTCAGTAACACAGTTTGTCGTTTTTGAGAAAAAAAATATTATTTTTAATATGTGACTGCATACCTGATTCTTTTGAATATTGTCTCTGCTACGGGTTTCTCAAAAAAATTGCTGACAGAAATACACTGCGCAACTTATTTAACGCACAACCAAAAAGTTAACTCAAATTTGACGTTATGTATTTTCGACAATTTTTGTTCGTTTTGGTCGATTTTTTTTTCAAATTGTAGGTTTTTCTCTTAGGAATATCACTGTCTTAGTTGTTTTGGTAAAACGAATGATTTTGATATTATACCACATGCTATAAAAATGTTACGTTTTTTTCCGAAATTTCAAAACGTCCTGTGGGCTATACAAGGTATTGCAAGTTATTGCAATTATAGCCAATTTAAAGCCTCATGTTTTTTCTACATTTTCTTTTTTTATTCATTTGTTTATCTCTGTTACTTCATGAAATATACCGTTTTGAAACACCATATGCTTTTATTCACATGAAATGCATTTATCGGACAACTCAAACAGCTAGCAAGCTATGGAAATCGAAGATTACACGTCATAAACTGACATGTGACTGTGTCATTAGTTTTTTGTTGACAGTCCAGCAATAATTAGTGAATAATGGAACGCCAAACCAGAAATTTAACTCGTGATGAATGTGTTGAGGCAGCTACATTACATGGTGAAGGGTGGAGTTACAACCGCATAGCTGGAAGGTTGGGAGTGTCTCACACAACTATAGCGAGAGCAATTCAAAGGTACGCGGAAACAGGAGAACATTCCAGATGGGCCGGTCAAGGTAGATCTCGTGTTACCTCTGCTATCCAGGATCGCTTTTTAAGAGTAAATGCTGTAAGACGATTTATAACTGCAACACATTTAAGAGCACAAATTCAAGACGCAGGTGGTCCACTCATATGCGTTCAAACTGTACGCCGACGACTGAGGGAGGCAAATTTAAGACCCAGGATTGCTGCTCGAGGACCCGCATTAACAGTAGATCATCGAAGAGCCAGATTGAATTTTGCCAATGAGCATGTTAATTGGATGGAAGCAGATTGGGAACGTATTCTTTGGACTGATGAGTCAAGGTTCAGTTTGTATAATTGTGACAGACGTAATCGCGTCTACCGAAGACCCGATGAGCGATACAGTCAATGCAATTTTTTGCACACAACTTTATATGGAGGTGGATCCGTCATGGTGTGGGGCGGAATATCTTTGACTGGGCGAACGGACTTGGTAACTGTGAATGGAAATCTCAATTCTGACAGATACATCACAGACATTCTTGAAGCACATGTTTTGCCTTATGCCCCCTATATAGAACCCAATTTTTTACTTATGCAAGACAATGCGCGTCCCCACACGAGTCTTATCGTGAGAAATTATCTTGAAGAAGTAGGAATTGATCACATAGACTGGCCAGCCCGTAGCCCCGACCTTAACCCCATTGAACATGTTTGGGATTTTATCGGTCGGCGGTTACGAAGTGAGGGACGACAACCCCAAAATTTACAAGAATTGGAAGGACGCCTAGTCGAATTATGGAATGGCCTAGATCAGAACCTAATCAGAACTTTGGTTTTAAGTATGAACCAAGGATGTCGGGAGGTCATTCGCGGAAGGGGTGGAAACACCAGATACTAATTCTCTATTTACTTTTGTTTTGTTTCCTGTTATTCGTTGTTTTATTGATTAAAGCAATCCATTTTTCTAGGTGTGTTTTTTGAGTTTTTGTCCTTTTAAGACCTTTTTCTCTTCTAAAACACCTTGCATCTCTCAATAAATTATAAGATATCAAGGAAAACAGAACGCAAAATGAGGCATTGAATCAGTATAATGGGTAATAAATAATGAGCACTTGACAAAAAAGAAAGTTAATAAATTTAATAAAAATCACGTCAACTCAAAAATTGGATATTTTATGAAGTAACAGAGATAAACAAATGAATAAAAAAAGAAAATGTAGAAAAAACATGAGGCTTTAAATTGGCTATAATTGCAATAACTTGCAATACCTTGTATAGCCCACAGGACGTATTGAAATTTCGGAAAAAAACATAACATTTTTATAGCATGTGGTATAATATCAAAATCATTCGTTTTACCAAAACAACTAAGACAGTGATATTCCTAAGAGAAAAACCTACAATTTGAAAAAAAAATCGACCAAAACGAACAAAAATTGTCGAAAATACATAACGTCAAATTTGAGTTAACTTTTTGGTTGTGCGTTAAATAAGTTGCGTAGTGTATATTATGAGATTTTATGTAACATAAACGTAATTATAATTTAATAAATCAACTTTTTTACTGAAAAATATTGTAGCAGTCACGTTTTTAAGATCCTACAAATCCTATCTATAATATTTAAATCCTATCTATAAATCCTAACTCCCTTTAAATCCTATCTATAATATTTAGAACAACTATTTTCGCATGTTTTTTGCAATCTTTGTTTTATGGATTTGTAATTTCTTTGTTTATCAATGTAAGATGGAATCTTCTTAAGTTTTTCGAGTAATTAAAGTGTAAATTTTAATAAACAGCTCAACTTTGTTACGGGTAAGTCTCTTAAGATTGGCAACCCGCCTTATCTCACTTATCCTTTCCCGATTTAACTCATTCAAGTTAAATCGGGAACACACGGTATTTGATGAATTTTTATAATCTGAGAACAGATATTAAAAATCTCGTAAAATATACAGGGTGGAAAATAAAACATGATTTTTTTAAATGGAACACCCCGTATATTTTTAGACCAAAATAATGTCCTTAATTTTCTGAATCCAAAAATGTGTAATTGTCATATAATCACGCCACCTGTTCGTGAGATATTACTAAAAACTTATCACATTATGGATGTCAATTATAAAATAAGAACATCAAGATACCTCTGGAAACAATGCATATTTGCATTGTTTATTTGTTGACAGATGTCATCCAGTTTTTTGTGAGATAGTAGTTCACTCTCTTAGATATTAGCGTAAAAAATACGTAGTGTTCGTAAAGAAGCAAGTTATTTTGAAAATGGTATATTAATTGGAAGAGCGAAAAGGAGTTACTTCAAATTTATATTCGGTGCAACAAGAATAAGTCTCTTGCTCGGAGGGAGTATGTTAGGTTATTTCGAGAAAGGCTACCTCCTTCCAAAAATAGTTTTAAAAACATTTGTGCAAAGTTTAGGAATACCGAATCTCTGAGAGACAAGAAAATGGAAAGGCGAAGAACAAAAACAGGAGAAGACACAGAACTCAACGCGTTATTATATTTTGCTGAAAATCCATCCAAATCATCCTATGCCGCAGCAATAGAATTGGATATATCACAAAGAAGTGTGATAAAAATATTACATCGCCATAATTTTAAACCATATAGTATTTTGCCCGTTCAATATTTAGACGACAACAACCCTCAAGACAGGTTAACCTTCTGCAGAGACATACTTGATAGAATACAGGAAGATGATGAGTTTCTAAGTCATGTCTTTTGGACTGACGAAAGCAGTTTTTCTACTGCGGGAATTTTTAACAGAAAAAATGCACAATACTGGGCAGCGGAAAATCCACATATTGTAAAAAAAATAAAAAAACAAGGATACCAAACTGTAAACGTGTGGTGTGGCATCCACAAGAATGCTATTGTAGGTCCTGTATTTATAAATGGGCCCTTAAATGCACAACGTTATGTGGATATTCTTCAACATCCAGTTGAAAATTATTTAGATAATATTAATTTAGTAGACAACAGATCTGTTATTTGGCAGCAGGATGGAGCACCACCACACTCTGCAAGGAACGTCACCGAATACCTAAACAGAAAATATCCTATTTGGATAGGAAGGCACGGTGTTATACATTGGCCCGCTAAAAGTCCGGACTTAACACCTATGGATTTTTTTTCTCTGGGGTACGATAAAACAAGATATATACGAAACTGGGGCTTTTAATAATATGAATGAGTTAGAAGAATGCATACGTGTAAAAATTGAGGAATTAAACCAAAAGCGATGCGAAATGTGTATTCAGAATGGTGGTGGTTACGTGGCAAATATTTAATTACGTTACGTGTAAATAAATAAAATTGTGTTACTCTATTGTGTTACTGTATTAATATTGACTTTTATTTGTTTTTACTAGGCTTATGTTGTTTATTGTTATTACTCGTTACTGTTATTGTCACCTATATATTATTTATTTATTATCTCAATAAATGGCACTGTTTCCAGAGGTATCTTGATATGTTTTTTGTTTCATAATTGACACCCGTAATGTGATAAGTTTTTAGTAATATCTCACGAACAGGTGGAGTGATTATATAACAATTAGATATTTTTTTATTCAGAAAATTAAAGACATTATTTTGGTATAAAAATATACGGGGTGTTCCATTTAAAAAAATCATGTTTTATTTTCCACCCTGTATATCTTACGAGTTTTTTAATATCCGTGCTCAGATTATAAAAATTCAACAAAAACCGCGTCTACTCCTTTTTTGAATGAGTTAAATCGGCAAAGGATAAGTGAGATAAGGGGGGTGTCAATCTTAAGAGACTTACCCTGTACATGATTTGATTAAAAAAAAAAATCGGATTCGAGTTTTTTTCGTTTCTTTGCATTTTCTGAGAACATTTATCATAGTATTGTATATTTTTTACACCATCAGAAAGTAGAGATTTCAACGAACAAAACGTCCTCCGACTTTTTTAAAAATGCAGATAATTAAGGTGAAAAAAAGGTGAAAAAATAAATATTTTAAATCAAAAATATTAGTGTGTTTGGGACATGAAAAGGTGTTTTCCCCAAATTTCTTTAAAAAAATTTTTTTTTAGATAAAAATAAAAAACCAGAAACTTGGTTATTTGAATTTTTCACATAAATTTTGAGGTTATGTGAAAAAAGTGTAAGTACAAAAGTTGTAGATCTTTTTATTACCTACAACATTGCCATTTAACTTTTCTCCATAGGACTTGCAGTTTTGCCGCAAATCGAGAGAAACCGTTTTTTACCCTTAAAAACTCACCCCCTCCTCCACTTCCCGACCTTAGATCGCCCGTAAATAATTTTTCCTTTCGTTTTTGTTATATTCTCTTCCATTTCCAATGAGTTTCATCCCATTATTTTTTTTGGTTTTTAAAATTGTCGACCCCTTACACAAAAAATCTCCTGACGTTAGGCGTTAGGTCAAACTTCAACCGCTAGTAGATACATTAGCGCTGACGCTAGTTACGCGCATGTTCTCTATTTACATTAGGTACCTTTAACAAGAATTTGTGGAAAAAGCCTACTTACTACTTTATCTTTAATTGTTATCTTAGGATTAAGATACAATCTAAGTAGAAAAATATAATTACTCCTACCCTACAGCTAATACTTACGTCGTTAAAATTTTAACGCGCTTGGTACTGAGATTTAAAGTATTCTTTTAATGATGCGTCTGAGCTCCGGGCAATTAAAATTACCTACTCTCCTAGCGGCGTTCATTGCGTCTCTCACCAATGTGATATTCGGCTTTCTAAAAAAAAATTAATGCCACATGTGGAATGAGCCTGTTAATTAAATTAAAATACACGGAAACCTTTGCCCCGAGATTTTTATAATACTTTTAATCTCTTTAACCTTCTTGCGCATGAGACGGACACCGAGGTCCAAGATGCTGTTGGAAGGAAATTAATGAAGGGAATCGCTATTTTTATAATTACCGTATACTGTGGGAACATTGTTTTGGTGTAGGTAGTCGACGTAAATAAATCGTGCGTTTCAATGTCACGTCACGCCAAGTGACAGATTTATAATACGCACATATGCCATATAATAGCTTTGTTCCAAGTAGAATCATCTGATTATGTACACCTATATATGTATACGTATACATATATATGTATAGTGGATCCCAAGGTGTTTTTTAATTAAGAATCGTTTCTTCATTTTTAAGAAGATTTAAGATAGGTAGGTACATTCATTACAACAGGAGACGTTATTGCACTGTGTTTATTAATCACAACTTTATTACGGTTAGGACAGTGGCGTAGCAAGGTGAGCCCAAGCGCCCCCCTGAAATTATAAGTAGAGGTAAAGTCGATTGCTTACTCAGTAACGGCGTCAATTTTATTTTCCAAAGGGGTGGGTCTCGACGAAATAAAAATGAGGTTATTATTATGTAAAAAAAATCGTTAATATGTTTTATGATGTACAATGGTCAGCACGCTTAGCAACTATTGTTGATTACTTTATTGGAATAATTGCAAAAAATTTGAAGTTGTTCATATTTTATGATAAAATGAAGGTTTTGGAAATGATAAAATGTATTTTATTTGTAACATATTAACATCGAAATAATAACAAAATAATATGCATTTTTAATTTATGGATATAAATACTATAGAAGCGGTTCTTTGTATTTTCTGAGAACATTTATCATAATAATGTATTTTTTTTACACCATCAGAAAGTAGAGATTTCAACGAACAAAAAACCCACCGACTTTTTTAAAAAAGCAGATATTTTGAAACGAGAATTTTCGATTGAAAATTAGAGTGCTTTTTCGAGATTAATTCAAAATCGGCTGCACACCTAAATCATCATCGTCCTCATCTTCGTCTTCATCCTCATCTTCATCCCTGTATTAACGGAAAATCGAAGTTCAAACACTTCATCCATGATATATTCATTCGTTATGTACTCTTCTTCCAGTCGTTTAACGTGGTCACACAATTTTTTCCAATCTTCAGGACCGATTTGTTCAAACCTCTCTCGTGCCAAACGTTCCACACCATCCAACTTAAATGTTGTATTGCGGGCTGCCACCCAATTCTTCATCATGGCCCAAATCTTCTCGATAGGGTTGAGATCTGAATGGTATGGGGGTAGACGTATTGCTGTGTGTCCATTTGCCGTTAAAACCTCATCAATGGTATACAAAACATCCACGCCTTTATGCCGCTTGATAATGTCATATAACTTGATCATCTGTCTAACTAGTCATCTGGTCAGTGTGGAATGCCCTTATTTTGCAGCCATTGTAGCATATCGGCCTTCAAAGAAGTTAAGTGGTGTTATCCATAACAACTACGTAGTGCGGTGGTAATTCTTTTTTTAATTGCTGCTCCATCCATGATGAAACAATTTTATTGTTCATTTCGTCATGGTAGGGATTTAAATATAAGTAGGGAATTCGGTACGAATCCGTCCTCACTTCCGACGTGCACGATAATGAGGCGTTTACCCCTGGCTTGGCTTACCTCTACTCTGGCTGTGGATCACTTGACCCTTTCTCCCCAACTTTTTATTTTCGGCCATCACTTTAGCCATCACAACACGACCGAACAAGAACAAATGAATAAAATAATAATGTCACAACAAATCACCAGGAATACAACACAAGAAGAAACGCACACGCTACACGTCAGACGCAATACGAAAAGACAGTAACAGAACCTGTTAAAATATTTTTTCTTCTACAATATTTTAACAGAACCTGTTAAAATGTTGTAGAAGTAGAAATCGTTTGAATTTTAGGTAGAAAACCCCATTTCGAGAAATAGCCGACAGACGCTAATGACCGCCGCATGTCGCTCCATTCGTCAAACAGACGGCCACCCCTATTATGGTCTTCAACTCGCCCGATACAAAAACAGGTTTTTCGCGCAGAGATGCTACTGGTGTCTTTTCATTTCAATTTACCTCTACTATATTTAAGTATACTATTATGATGTTTTGAATTTGTTCGCTTCAGAAAAATAAGAGGCGACTAAAACTTATGATATAGAATGTAGGTCAAACTCTCGTGTATTTATTTCTCGGTTCTACCTCTCGTGTATTTTTATTTCTAGTCTTTCGATATTTTTTTTTAAATAAAAGTGACAAGTTAATTAGTAGGTAACTATTTTTATCAACGCTCAGAATTTGGATTATTTAATAATGTTAAATATAATTTTTCAAGACTTTCCTTGGTATTTGATATTTGAGTATTAAAAGCATGGGAAAATCGTTTTTAATGCATATCTCGGCGACTTGACTTTACAAAAAAAAGTTGATATAAAACATGAAGAGTACGACAAAACACACACAAAACACACACGCCCATTTAAAGCTGAGCGAAATCGTAAATTAGTTCGCGAGATATCGTTTCGATAGCATCATTTCGAAGTAATAAGTATCATAGATCCATTGACCATTTTAAAATAATTTCAAATTTCAAGTTAAAATATTATAAAATAAAATATGCCTAATTGAACCCCCTATTATTGACCATAGAGGACTCCTGCTTATCAGTGAACCTTCTCCAACTACAAATAAGTGTTCATAGAACTGGCGCCCATTGGAGGGATACAATAGGGAAGAGACAAAGTAAGTATCCTGGAATCTTATCAGACGTTTCTTCGCTGTGTAACCACTGTACTTATCTCAATTATCAAATCCTTAAAACAATACTTTACATATTTTAAACTTTCATAAATTTTCCTTAAATCTTATTATATTTAACAATTTATCACCCACAGTAGACATTAAGAGCATTATTAAGTTCATACATTTGTAATCATCTTTACAAATAGTCGCCAAAACGTGGGGCTTTTAAGTTCACAAAATTGCAAACATTAACAATATATTGAGATAAACGAATATCAAGAGCCCAAATATAGAATTAAAATACAATAAACACATTAAATTATAAAATAATACGTGTACTGAGATTCAATCTATAAAGTCCCAACTCTAGTATCAGTCGCGAGAGCCAGCATCCCTACACATCGCACAGTCGATGTACGAGAAATCATCTGATTGGCCAGTATGTAAATTAAATAATATTAAAGTCATTTATCGGCGCAAAATTCTAAATCCAACTTAATCGGAATAGACAAATCCTAACAAACATTATGGTATATCACACTAACATAAACTCGGTATATTTGGACGTAAAATTGTAAAAGCATCACGTCAGAATAGGGGTCCAGGATTAATAATCCTGAAGCAAAACGTTTGAGGTATAGATGGGTACACTGTATTGTGAACATTGACACTGATTTGTGGAAAGTGAATATGATGTGTGAATTCTATGTAGAATGGAGAATTAAACTGTTTAAACCAAAATTCAACAATATTTAAGGTAAACTAAATAAATTAAATAATTAGCTGCAATATGATTGGTAACATTACATGAGAGTAACATAACATAACACTTGTTGTCAAGGAACTTCGATTGTTTCAAATGGACAAACTTCCGTAGAAACGAGTAACAAACTCGAGAGTTGCAATAGCGCCCTTTAACAAGCGGCAGCTACGCTTATGTGTCTGAAAAGATTTATAAATTATAATTAGTTAGACAATGGTAAAATAAGAAAATTTGTGCTACAGTAGTCAGTTATCAACGGGTAAACAAGTAGAGAAGAAAATTATCAAGCTTTATAGTGTTCTCCAGGAAGAGTGTACGAGGCTAAAATAGTGTGTACGAGGAAGGAAGAGGAGGAGAAATAGTTCCAAGAAAATACAGTAAGCAGAGAATAAAGGTTATCAAAATTTTCTGTGTTAAATTGATACCTACCTACGGTCAAGTGTAGCGAGTAGGTACCCATAGTAAAGGTGATTCCGATAGATGGCAGCATCGTGAACCAGGATAAGCAGTTTTCCAATTGGTAGTACGAGGTTCTTCCGATAGATGGTGATTCCGACAGATGGAATGAGTGTGCTGAAAATAAAAAATAAACAAAGTGAAGTTCGGTTTAAATAAAATTGTGGTGCTTCGAAACTGAAAGGATTATGTATATATAAACGTAGCAAGGTAACAACATTTGAACATAATTTTAGTAGTAAGAATTCATTGTTCGAGAGGCCCACTGCCCATGTAATTAGTGTACGATTGCGTAGTTTGCCGTAGGTCTTAATATTAAGCCTTTTCAAAATATTACCCCTCACAGAGTTTTATGATTTTTATGTATGCATTTAAGCATGCTGATACTTTTCAATTTTGGTAACGAGATCGTGACAGTATAGCAGACTTGTCAGGTGATCATACTCTGTGCTTTCACTGCATAACTCATACAAAAATCTTATCCATATATTATATCTATTATTAAAACTTCACAATTGGCTCACCAACGTGGGGCATATCAAGTATTCATATATCTATTTATCACAAAAGTCTCCACAACGTGGGGCATTGAAAATATATACATTTATAAACATCACAATTGGCGCCCAACGTGGGGCATTGATAATATATATCTATTATTCCAAATATCACAATTGACTCACCAACGTGGGGCATATTTAAAATATATACATTTATAAAATATCTCAGTTGGCTCACCAATGTGGGGCATTGAAAATTTATAGCTAATACTAAAATATAACTATA